>BAUE01072916.1:0-23013 GCA_000787875.1 Solanum virginianum | reverse complement strand
GTGCCCTCATCGGGTACTAGTCACGGCCCATAGGTTGGGTCGTGACAAGGATTGTATCTTATGTACAAGTCCTCATGTGCCACTGAGATGGCCCAATTTATATTGATCCAAAATACTTCATCTCTTACCCCAGCAAGTTGTGGGATGGCCTTGGCAACATAGGCCAGTATATTGTATCATCATAAAGCTCATAGTGATGATTATCGGTTAGATAAACTCCCAGGTTACAGTGAAATGATCCAAAATGTACTTCAGAAATGTCCATAATCATAATTCCATATATCTCAAAATACGTGTGTGATATCAAAAAACTAACTTTATATTCTCGATCATTAGGAAAAATTGAGTGAGAAATTGGTATAACCTAGATTTTAGAGGACCCGTAGCGAGAAAATAAATTTCATAAATTTTAAAATTCTAGTGTGCATCCGTGACCAGGTCGCGACGCGGACTGCGTGCAGATCAGTATTATTCTTTTCTCCACGATGAGTCTACTTGTGGAATTTCACTAGGTATATTGTTGTTATTGGCCAAGGGCATTGGGTTCATAGCTCCATGCCCACTTATGCATGAAAGCACCTATACTTAGCCATTTTTCAACTCTATATCACTCAAAATTCTCACAAAACTCTCTCCAAGACTTAACCAAATATCTCATTCAAATTTCAAGGATTTCAAGTTTATCTTTGGAACTCAAGGATTCTCTTCAAGCTCATCTCAAGAAAACTCAAGTTTGAGGTATGTGAGTTTCATCCATTGGGTCCTTTCACCCATGGAACTCAATCTCCTTTTTATGGAAATTGCATGTTTTCAAGTTGTATTACCTATGAGTATCTTTTATTATGAATTATGAGCATGAATTATGTTGGGATTTTATAAAATATTGATTTATTATGCATGGTTATCTATTTTAAGTTTATACCATGATTTAATTATATCTATTGAGACAATGCATGTTTTGAGCTATGAAACTATGATCTATTATGAGATTTGATGATGGATTTGTCCCGCCTCATGACGAGACAATGCATGTTTTGAGCTATGAAACTATGATCTATTATGAGATTTGATGATGGATTTCAAGGTACCCTACATAAGGATTTTACTACATATTAGTGGGATGGTTTACATTAAGTTTTCTCATCTTGTTTCACTCTTGAATTGCATGATTTTGAACTAGTATCATGAACCGACCGAGTGTTTGATAAAATATCAAGTCAAGGATTCTCAAGTTATTGATGATATATTTCGTGATTTACAAGTCAAGTGACTATATAATGATTAAAGGCTTTCAAGTATGTATTGAATTAATGAAAAGTATCTATGATGTTACAAGTATCAAGTTAAGCCCTATTTCAAGATTTTACCTCTTGTGAGCCATTTATGTTAAAGCAAGGGTTTGTGTATGATCATGATCTATTCTCATATTTCAAGTTAGGCTCACCATTAGAGGTCAAGCATATTTATGAGTTACTCAAGTCATTTTCTTACAAGCTATTGATGTTATGATTAAAGTATGATCATTTCAAGTATTCCATGGGATTAGACTTAGCATCGATGGATTGGATGTCAGCATGGACTGTCTTCAAGGGTCCATACTTGTTTCCACAAACTATGTGCCAACATAGAATTATGCTTTACTCTTGTTATGCTAGTAGATCCATTTAGTGCACTTTATCAAGAAATTCACCCCGAAATAGGACGGATTCCCATATGGAGGATTACTTTTCTAAAATGGGATGGGCTCCTGTAAGGTGAAGTATGGTTTACCTTGGCAAGTAGACCACCTCTTTACGGATGAGGAGTAATCATCGAGATTCCAAGTTGTAGCTTGCTTGGTCTTACTTTGTCGGTTACGGTCTCTTCGAACATATGTATTATGTCCTATGCAAGGTGAATGATTTACGAACATGTTTTATTTCAAGCATTGATCATGTATGTCATATTGAGATTACAATTATCTATTACTTATTATTGTTATTATGCATTTTAACTATATTAACTTATGTCTTATTGCATTGCATCCTATATACTTAGTACATTCAAATGTACTAATGCATACTCTATGCCTACATGATATTACTATGTAGGGACCGGAGCACCATTTGATTATCCTCTACGTGACTAGTACGATCCTTTGAAAAACTCTTGGTGAGTCCTCAAGTACGAGGACATTATCTTTACTACTCTTGCTATTTTGAGACTTCTTTATGTTGAACATTTGTTACTATGAAGGTGAGCCCGAAAAGTGTCTTGGCCCCCGCTCCATTCCATGTTAGAGGTGTTGTTGGATATGATGATGTACTTATGCTTGACCTTGCTCTTTTATGCTCTAATGATTATTAAAGACTTCTCTTAGTCCTGCTTCCTTTTTATTATATCTTTTGTTATTGTTTACTTTGCTTTCATGACCAAAAATATGTGATTAATATGCTAAGAGGCTTGTTTGGGGTCTCTTCGGGTTCCTATTCGCCGTGTCATGTCCAGGACCTAGGCTTGGGTCATGGCAAACTTGGTATCAGAATACTAGGTTTTTAGTGGTCCTCAGTATCCAATACACCGCGTCAATTAGATTATTATTCATGGTTGTGAAGCGCGCCACAACTATGAATGGGAAGCTGTGAGACGTTTTAGGAAATATTTCACTTCTTCATGGTCTATATCGTGCTTTAGGTTTAAGTGTATGGATTTTTACCCTAACAAATACTCTCTGCTATTCCAGATCATGATGATTCCAAGAGTGAGACTAAGAAGAGCTCGCACACCCAAGGAGCAACCAACCCCTCCTGCTCCTCAAGGTGGAGGGGTAGGCAAAAATGAGCTTCGAGATGCTATTGCAATGTTGGCTCATGTTATGACTAACCAAATAAACCAAGGGTCCCAAGTCCCTCATGCTCCCACTCTAGCATCTAGGGTGAGAGATTTCACTAGAATGAACCCACCGAAGTTTCATGGATCTAAGACGAATGATGATTCCCAAGAGTTCATAGATAAAGTGTACAAGGTGCTATCCATCATGGGGGTCAATTTGGAGGTAAAGGCAGAGTTGACGGCCTACCAACTCAAAGGAATGGCTCAAATTTGGTTTACACAATGAAAGTTGGAGAAGGGGAATGATGATGCTATCCTTGGGAAGAGTTCAAAGCCACATTCCTTAACCGATTCTTCCCTATCATTCTAAGAGAGGCTAAGATGATAGAGTTTATGAACCTCAAGTAAGGTTCCATGAGTGTAAGGGTGTATGCCCTCATGTTCAACCAACTCTTAAGTATACTCCACAATTGGTTGCCAACCCTAGATGAAGGATGAACAAATTTATGTCGGGAGTGTCCAAATTGATAAATGAGAAGTGTCATACAGTCATGCTAGTAGGTGATATGAATTTGTCCCGCCTCATGACATATGTCGAGTAACTAGAGAGGGAAACATTTAGAAAAAGAAGAAGTGGTGAGTCCAAGAGGGCTCATTTTTAGGGTGGTTTCCAAGGATCTAAGGGTGGCCAGTTTCCACAAGTTCCAAGGCCAAGGGTTATCCAATGCTCCTACTAAGATTTTTGCGAAGTACTAACGCATACTCTATGCCTGTGGCCAGTTTCCACAAGTTCCAAGGCCAAGGGTTATCCAATGCTCCTACTAAGATTTTTGCGAATGATAGGGTAACTAACCAAAGAATCCAAGGTGGTAATAGAGGAATGACAAAACCTAGATGCCCAAGGTGTGAAAAAAATCATAGTGGTCCATGTTTGAGGAATTCTAATGCTTGCTTTGGTTGTGGTGAGATGGGTCACAAGGTTATTGATTGTCCTCATGCTCAAAACAAAGTAGAGATGGTCGTCCACAAGGCCTAGGTGCAAATGTGGGTCAAAAGGGAAGATTAGGTCAACAAGAGGGTGCACCAAGGCAAAATAGATTCTATGCTCTTCAAGGGAGACAAGGGGTGGATGGGTAACCGATGTCTTTATCGATATGTTAAAAGTTTTTTATTTTGATGTGTATGTATTGATAGACCCGGGTGCCACATTTTCTTTTATTACTCCTTTTGTTGCCAAAAAGCTTCATGTTGCTTTTGAATTGTTGTGTGAACCTCATGAAGTGTCTAACCCCATTGGTGAGTCTATTGTTGCTAGAAGAGTCTATAGAAATTATCTCGTGTTCATTTTGCATAAAATTTTGCATTGTGATTTTATTGAATTAGATATGATGGATTTTGATATTATTCTAGGGATGGATTGGTTGCATGCATATTATGCTTCTATTAATTGTAGAACCCATGGGGTTAAATTCCAATTCCCTAATAAGCCTGCCCTTAAGTGGAAAAGTCTTAATGTGGTGGTTAAGGGTAGATTCATTTCTTGTCTTAAAGCCTAAAAGTTGATTTCTAAGGGTTGTCTCTATCATCTTGTGAGGGTTAGGGATGTTGAGCCCAAAGTCCTTCCTATTGGTTCGGTTCAAGTAGTTAATGAGTTTCTCGATGAGCTTCCGATGTTCCACTTGAAAGAAAAATAGACTTTGATATAGATCTCTTTTTTGATACACAACCCATTTATATTCTCCTTTACCGTATAACCCCGACGAAATTGAATGAGTTAAAGGAGCAATTGAGGGATTTGTTGGGAAAGGGTTTCATGAGGCCTAGTAAGTCACCTTAGGGTGCACCGATGTTATTTGTGAAGAAAAAGGTGATTCGCTTAGAATGTGCATTGATTACCAAGTGTTTGACAAAATGTCAAGTCAATGATTCTCAAGTTATTGATGATCTATTTTATGATTTACAAGTCAAGTGACTATATGATGATTAAGGGCTTTCAAGTATGTATTAAATTCATGAAAAGTATCTATGATGTTACAAGTATCAAGTTAAGCCCTATTTCAATATTTTACCTCTTGTAAGCCATTCATGTTAAAGTAAGGGTTCATGTATGATTATAATCTATTCTCATGTTTCAAGTTAGGCTCACCATTAGAGGTTAAGCACATTTATGAGATACTCAAGTCATGTTCTTACAAGCTATTGATGTTATGATTAAAGTATGATTATTTTAAGCATTCTATGGGATTAGACTTAACACCGATGGGTTAGATATCGGCGTGGACTATTTTCCAGGGTCTATACTTCTTTCCTCAAACTATGTGCCAATATAGGATTATACTTTACTCTTGCTATACTAGTGGATCCATTTAGTGCACTTTATCATGAAATCCACCTAGAAATAGAATGGGTTCCCGTAAGGGGGTTACTTCTCTGAAATGGAATGGGTTCCCGTAAGGGGGGTTACTTCTCCGAAATAGGATGGGCTACCGTAAGGTAAAGTGTGGTTTACCTTGGCAAGTAGACCACCTCTTTACCAATGAGGGATAATCATTGGGATTCTAAGTTGTAGCTCGCTTGGTCTTACTTTTGTCGGTTAGGGTTTTTTCCCACACATATATTATGTCCTATGCAAGTTGAATGATTTACAAGCATGTGTTACTTTAAGCATTGATCATACATACAATATTGAGATTACACTTATCTAATGCTTATTATTATTATGCATTTTGACTATATTGGCTTATGTTTTATTGCTTTACATCCTACATACGTAGTATATTCGAACGTACTAACGCATACTCTATGCCTATATGATATTACCATGTAGGGATCGGAGCATCATTTGATCAATATCCACATGGCTAGTATGATCTTTTGAAGAAAGTCTTGGTGAGTCCTCAAGTCCGAGGATATTATCTTTATTACTCTTGCTATTTTGAGACTTTTTTATGCTGAACATTTATTACTATGAGAGTAAGCCCAAAAAGGTGTCTTGGCCCCCGTTCCATTTCATGTTAGAGGTATTGTTGGATATGATGATGTACTTATGCTTGAGCTTGATTGTTTTATGCTCTAATGATTATTAAAGATTTCCCTTAGTCCTATTTCCCTTTTTTATTATATCTCTTGTTGTTGTTTACTTTACTTTCGCGACCAAGGCTGTGTGATTGATATGCTAAGAGCCTTGTTTGGGGTCCCTCCGGGTTCCCATTCACCGTGTCACGTCCAGGCCTTAGACTTGAGTCGTGACATACAGTATGCAGTATTTTCAGATACAAATAGAGTTGCATCTATTTACGCATGAAATTAGACTATTTTGCTATAATGTTTTAATTATGTTTTAACTTAATCCTGCATTAAATCAGTGACTTGAGCCTTGTACCCTTAGTTTTCCTATTTTGGCTATTTTACTTGTCGTACATTTTATGTAGTGACGTCCTTTGGGCCTGCATCATTTTACGATGTAGAAACAGGTAACAGAGGTAACCAGTAGACATATCTCGGGCAATTCAGCATTTCTACGTAACCAGTGGTGAGACCTCTTTGCAGCCAGAGCCTCATATATGTTATTTCCTTCAGTTTCAGTTGTTTTCGTTTAGTGTGTGTTAGCCATGGCCTGTCACGATGCACATTCTCTAGTCATGCTTAGTAGAAGCTTCATAGACAGTGTTTAGTATTCCTTTCAGATTGTTTATTTTTCCAGTTGATTTGTTTCATTATGCTTCAGACATGAATTCAGTGATTATGTTTACCTCCAGCCCTATTATCATTATTTAAGTCTTTTACTGTGCAAAGTAGTCAAGCCAAGTGGTTCGTTTGGGGACCAATATTGGTTCCTGAGTGCCGACCACGTCCAGGGTATAGGCTCGAGGCGTGACAATCATTACCTATATATTTATGTTTAATATGGACACATCCTCTTAGATCATATCATGGAACATGAGAAGTCACCTTTAAAATTTCTTGAACATGAGCTAGATGGAAAGAGGATGACATATTGAGATTATGTTTTTTAGAAAGAAAATGAGACACCTTTAAAATTTATTACCATGAGCTAGGTGGCAAGGAGTATGTGATCTTAAGATTTTGATTAGCTATATGGTCTGCGAGGTCCCATGAGTCTTGTCTGGTAGCTCAGCTTGATAGGTACATACAAAAGACTATTTTATAGTCTTGATCCCATAGTACCACTCATACATTGCATTATTTCATCTCATTGCATTGCATAACATTAATCTTTAAGTGTTTGACTTTTCTAATGAAGTTTGGTACATCTTGATTTTATGCGTTTACTGTATTACCGTAGTTCTATATAAATTTGATGCACCGATGCTAGAGCAAATTTTCTGTGTGCAGGTACGGTGAAAGCGTTCTATAATTTATTGCATAGTTTGATCAATTTTTAATATTCAATCGGCCAAACCAACTGAGTACATGCGAATTGTACTCACCCTTACTTTTGTGTTCCTTTTACTCTAGATTCTAGTTCGAATTATCCTCACGGCAACAAATTAATTTCTGGCTGATACTCTAAATTTTAACTCGAGATTTAAAATTGATGTGAATGGTGTTTTGTCAACAAAAAAATTAAAGAA
Source organism: Solanum virginianum (assembly GCA_000787875.1). Taxonomy (NCBI): domain Eukaryota; kingdom Viridiplantae; phylum Streptophyta; class Magnoliopsida; order Solanales; family Solanaceae; genus Solanum; species Solanum virginianum. The sequence goes on along the minus strand of BAUE01072916.1, from coordinate 15,607 downwards.
CACTAAAATGGCGATGTTGGATGGATTATCCAATCAATTGTTTTTTATTTTTTTGATGTTGGGTATAAATGGTGAAAGTGAATTCAAGTGAATGAAATCATGACTTGAAGCGCAAAGGAGAAAATTACTATGAGAGGTTCTATTATATATCTATATTCTTGGGATCTTTTAAGGAATAGATTTCAATAGAGATATCTACTTTATGATGTGATTTTCCCTATTTTAAATCATTAATTTCAAATAAAAAAATTACTTTCATAATAAAATTTGTATCATTTGTTCACACCAAATTAGTTGATACATAGATAGATATTTATTTTAATACATAACAGTATATTTAGTAACATAGTGGTACAGTGACGACTAAAACAAACATTGACAATGCAAATTTAAAAAAAAAAACAAATTCAAAATACTTACAACCATTTAGGTTTAACATTTAACCAATTTAGAACTTGTTCTTGTACCAATAAACACCTTTATCCTTCTCTTTTTCCACAAAGATGCAGTCCTTTGTCTCCCTCCACATTGCCTTTAAAATTGGGGTGTCATCAAATTTATAGTATTCTCCTAGCAATGGCTTGATAGCTTTTGTTGCCTCCATTGCATTGTAATGTGATATGTATGGGAATATGTGATGCAAAACATGCGTATCGGTAACATTGTGGAAGACCTTATTTAAGAAACCATAGTCTCTATCTACCGTAGCTAGAGCACCTCGCAGAAAATCCCACTCGGATGAATCATAATGTGGCAAGGAAGCGTGTGTGTGATGCAAAAGAGTGATAAACACTACAAGGCCATTCACAATAAGGAGGGGCACCCCATAGACGCAGACAACCCATGCTAGCCCTCGAGTCAAAGTAACACGATACAACAAATAAGCAATTGCAATCACGCCTGCATCTGAAATGTAGATTTGTAGCCTCTCACGATCAGTATAGATTGGGCTATAAGGATAATAGTGACTTGCAAAACGGTCATATTTTTTCCCAGAGACATTGAAGAGTAAGTACAAAGGCCAGGCAAAAGTGACGGTGAAGGCAAGTATGAGGACTCGTCCTACTGGATTGTTCAAGTATTTGTAGTACCATCTTACTTTTGATTTAATTCTTGGTTTGTAGACTTCATCATTTTCCATGGAAGCAGTGTTGGAGTGGTGGCGACGATGACTGTGTTTCCATGCAAAGTATGGTGTTAAAAGTGCAGAGTGAAGGATAAGACCAACAGTGTCGTCTACCCATTGGTAATCACTGAAGCCATGGTGGCCACATTCATGGGCGAGGATCCATATACCTTCGCCAACACAACCTTGAGCAATCCAGTAAGTAATCCATGCTAGATAATTAAATGGGGATGGAAGGAGGTGAAAGTAAGTGGTGGCAATGTAATAAAAGATGGAGACAAGTATGAGATCTTGAAAAAGATAGAAGAATGAGCGAATAAGAGATCGTTGAAAGCAATGGGGAGGGATAGCCCTCTTGATGTCTCCAATGGTAAAAGGTGGCTTTGAAGATGGAACTCTTTGGAGAGGATTTTTCTTTTGTTCAGTTTTAATTGACATATTACCACCACCTCCCATTTTTCTTCTCCTTCTTCAACCTGAAAATGTCAACCATGGCAAATCAATTAGCATAAATATTTCTTTAGGAAAAGAAAACTGTCAAAGTTATAACTTTTGGCATGAAGTTTGGTTTCGCTTTTTTACTTGATTAGTATAGAGAGCTAATTTGCTAATTATGTCATGGAAACAATCAGAGAGAAACACATATGATACTTTATATTATTTCCTTGTTCAACTTTTTTTGATCTACTATACTAAAATAGATGTGAATAATCAATAAATTATTTATCCATTTGTGTTTATTGTTACATTCCCAAAGCATTGAATTTAATACATTCAAAGGGGTAATATAATAACACTTGCTCTATTATTTGTTATTTCTTAATATGTATACCTAGTCAATAGTAATCCACTATTGTTGGACGAAGAGAGTATTAATTAGGTTGAATTTGGCATTTGATAATTAATATAGAAGAGCATATCATTATGTACAAAGAACTAATTAATATGTTGTTATATGTATAAAAAGTAAATATATTATGTAATTATTGTAGATTGTAAACTTGAAAGGAAAGTAAATATTATAAATATCTTTAAACTAATATAGGCAAATAGCTTAAATTAAATATAGATTTTTATTGACTAGAAATACCTGAATTCAAAAGAGACCGTCTTCTTTCAGAGAAAAAAAGAGTCTTTTGAGTTTTACTTTGTGAGATTGCAAAGAGAGTTTGTGTATATAAAAGACATATATGTGGGACCCAAGAGCCAACTTAAGCTGACCATTCTCAGCACACTTGCACATTATCAGATATTATCCTTGTAATTGCAACTTAATTTGTATGGTCTACCTTATAAATTGAATCATTCAAAATAAATATCTCGTAAAAATATCATAAATTAAAATAAATTTATAAAAGAATTAGAAAAAAAAGGTCTTCTATTTATTAGATACCCTATGAGTAATGTTGTATATTGGGAAAACGAAAACGAATAGCCCCTTGTAGTTTTTATGGGCAGAAAAAAAGCAAGAAAAAAAAATAAAACTTTCTTCTCTACTACATTTACTTATTGGAAAATGGAGGAAAAAGAAATACTTGTAATGTCTTGGAGGCTCTTGTAATCACAAATAGAGATTCAAAAATTTAAATTTAATAAATTTAACTTGTATGATTTTTTGTTTTGAACTTGTTGTAATATTAAAATTATAGAATCCGACCTAATATTTGTTGAGATTTTAATAGTTTTAAACATATAAATTTATTTTTTTAAGCAATCTTTTAGGCTTTATTAAACAATCATTCGATAATTCAAAAAAAAAACAAATTAAATAAAATATTCATTAGATTAAATTTCCTAGACAAAAAATAGCAGCTTAAAAAAAATAAGTACTTTATTATTGAACATGGTAGTTTGACCTTCTTTATTTTGCAAACAATGGCCGTAGTAGCCATGATGGATGCCTGCTTCTTCTTGGTCCTCCCTTTTGCTTTTCCCTCCTCCCTTTGCTTCTTCCTCCTTCCTTTTTCTTATTTGTCCTTTTATTTTTTTAAATTTGACATATCACAAATATGAATGTTTTCAAGTAAATTATATTTCAAAGAATCAAAACAAGTAACATCCCGTAACATTACTGAAATGCCCCTAAAACGTAATTGTGTGCACAAAGGGAATAGCTGCTCAGAGAGATTCCCCAGTCCCAGCTGCTGAGGTCACTCAACCTGAGGTCTCGATCCAAACAGTGACGGCCTAAGCTTCGATAGGAAATTCGAGACTGGATTTGCGATCAACGCGAAAATCGAGTGGGAAAATAATCTCGACTCGATTTTAGAGCAACCGGGTCAAAAAATAATTTTCGCTAATTAACGCGAAAAAAGTGTCGATCCGCGCCCCTGACGCGACGCGGAGGGGGCACAGAGTAACACTTTGTTTTTTTAAATTTTTTCAGTGAGAATTGAAAATTCCAAAATTCGCGTCGCGGACCAGTGTACAAATTTTGAAACCTTTTTATTTTAATTCGGGAAGGGCCTTTTGGCCATTCCCCACCCTATCCTAAGTCTTAAAACGTATTTTTAAGCTATTTTATTCGAACGAAGGTTTCAAAACCCCTTTATTTCATAAGTCTAAGCGTAGATTCTGAGAGAAGAAGAAGGGATAACTTGAGGGTTTCAAAGTTTGAGTTCAAATTTCCTTGAAGAGACTTGAAAATTCTTCATCCCAGGTATGTAAAGGCTACCCAAAACATGGGATTATTCTCTCATGTGCCCCATGATTGAATTAGGTTGATAGTTGATAGGTGATGAGTCTTATGTTACGAATTCTTGAATGTTATCTCGAAAACTACTATTATTCTATATGTATTTTCGTAACTTGATGGTCATCATAACTTTAATTATTTATTCAACTGATAAATTGAGTTAATGTATAAACTATATATATTTAATTGTTAAAGAATCCATGAATGAAGCTTGGGGTCGATGTCTAGAGCCTGAATTACATATGTATGTATGATTGTTGTGGCCTGGGTCTTGATTTGAATGAGTACTGATGATAATGTTGCTAGAATTGATGGAGTGTTAGGTCCTTAGAGTCTTTAAGAGGTCACAATTGAGTTCTAAAGAATGTCCATAATATTGCCAAGTTGAGAGATGATGAGATGAGATGATGCCCTTGTCCAAAATAGACTGAACGATGAGAAAACCTTGATTTGATATTTATGAGCAAGTTGAGTCCTGGGAGGAGTATTGAGCACCGAAAATGAGTAAGAGTGAGTCTCACTCACACTCGTTAACTACATGGCCAGCGTAGCAGAGGATTGAACCGTGAGAAACAGATGTTTCCTTAGTCCCCAAAGAGGACTTGATGTTATTATAAACCCCCAGATGTACGCCTTTTCACCCTAGAAAGGTATTGGGCGGATGCCGCAATGACATCACTTCGTTGTACCATCACTGGCTCATAGTTGTTGGGTGTAGGTCCGAGAAACTCCCAGATAGGTCCCCTGATGATGGTATTCTGATGTTGATGTGATAATATGAGTCTTGATTGATGGTGATGTGATAGAGTTCTACTCCTTATCTTGAGTTGAGATTGAGAAACCGATGAGCTGAGGTCATATTATATTGTCTTGCCTTTACTATTTATTTTAGTACGTTTTAAATATAGTACATTCCACATACTAACTCCCATTTAGCATTGCATCATCTTATGATGCAGATTTAGTAGACAGAGAATTTCAGCAGACTAATCGTTGAGGTTCAGAGCTTCTTGATTTCAGATCGTGGTGAGTCCTTCCTTGCATTCGGAGGATGGTTGTTTCTTTAGTTTTATTAAGTTATTTTTCTTTGATTGTGGTAGCCATAGCCTGTTATGGTACCTTCTTAGATAGTAGTTATAGAGGCTTCATAAACGTAGATGGATGACGATTGATGTTGGAGGTTCCTTTTTCCCCTATTATTCCACTTTTAAACTAAGTTTATTTCCTTAATCTTGTTTCATATGATGAATGTTGATGATGAGTCTAATAGTCTACTAACAACTACAATATTTCTTTAATATCTTTCGTAAGTGAATTGATATTTGAGCAAATGCGATTAGACTAGATGATTCGCTTGGGAGCTAGCAATAGTCTCCGAGTGCCAGTTACGCCTAGGATACCCTTCCGGGGCATGACAAACTTGGTATCGGAGCACAGAGTTCGAGTGTCCTAGGGAGTCTATGAAATAGTGTCTAGTAGAGTCTTGTTTATGGATGTGTGGTGCACCACACTTCATAAGCCAGAAGCTATAGGACATTAGGAAGTGTTACCCTTCTTCTATGATCTGAATTCGTGCTATAGAGTCTAACTCTATAGAAATCCCATTTTAATTCGTATGTTCCACGTTTTCAGAAAATGCCGCCAAAGGGAATAGCTGCTCAGAGAGATTCCCCAGTCCCAGCTGCTGAGGTCACTCAACCTGAGGTCTCGATCCAAACAGTGACGGCCTGCTAGGACTACTGAGGTCCCACAACCCCAACCAGCTCCTAGCACCGAGGCAGAGTTTAGGAGAGCTATCACCATGCTGACTCAGTTGGTGGCCTCTCAGGGTAACAGTCGGGGTCCTCAAGCTCCTAGTTCTAGCTCACAGGAGTCCTCAGCTGCAACCAGACTAAGAGACTTTTTAAGGATGAACCCGCTTATGTATACGGGGTTAAAGGTAGAGGAGGACCCGCAGAATTTCATTGATGAGATGTATAAGGTCCTAAAAGCTATGCCTGCTGCTGAGATTGGTGGAGTTGAGCTTGCCTCCTACCAACTGAAAGACGTTACTAATGTTTGGTACAATTAATAGGAGGATAGTAGAGGTGAGGATGCTGAGCCTGTGGAGTGGGAGGAGTTTGAAGTTGTTTTCATTGATCATTTCTTTCCCCAATTGAGGGAGGCGAAGGTAGATGAGTTCGTGAATTTAAAGCAAGGAGGAATGACAGTTAAGGAATACAACCTTAAGTATATTAAGTTGTTCGGGTATGCTCCGGAGATGGTCCAAGACATGAAGGCCAGGATGAGGAAGTTTATGTCTTGTTTGGGCAGGCATATGCAGAAAAAGTGCAAGGCAGCCTTGTTGATCCCCAACATGGAAATCTCCAAGATTATGATAGAGGAGGATAAGAGAAGAGGTAGGGAGGAGCAGATGAACCGAAAGACTAAATCAGCAAAACATGAGCCTAGCCAGCAGAAGCAGAATAAGGGTGATAAGTCCTACTTCCAGAAAAGATCATCTCATTATGCACCTTTTATAGTAAGTGCGCTCGTTAAGCCAAACAGGTATAATCAGAAGTCTCATGAATTCTAGAATTTTAGGGCTCAAGGCGCCCAATCTCAGGTCAGTGTGACTTAAGGCTCAAAGGGAAAGCCATCCTATGGCAATTGTGGGAAGCTCCATCTGGGTAGGTGTCGTTTGGGCACGAATGTTTGCTTCTTATGTGGGTAGATGGGTCACTTTCAGCATGAGTGTCCAAAGAGAAGACGAGGTGAAGAAAGCAATAGAGCACAGTCCTCCGCAGCACCCCCAGCTAGCAGTCATCAGAGAGGTAATACTACAGGTACAGGAGGCGGGATGAACTGCCTGTATGCTATGGGTAATCGACATGATTAGGAGGTTGCACCAGATGTATTCTATGGGTAATCGACAAGTGAGAGTTGGGTTATAATCTCAGGGTGGTATTCAATTTATTTAAAAGTTGCTAGAGAGGGTTTTAAACGTCGATATAGTTAAAATGCTAAACTAAATTTTGGTTCCAAGTTCAGAGAAATTTTTATGTATTTTTTCTTAATATAAAACTCAAAAGAAAAGTAACTTAAATAATTTTTTCCACTTCACTTTAATCAAATTAATGTCTGTAGGTAGACTGTAGTCAACCAAAGAGGCCACATGCTTGGCGGCTGCATGGGGAAGTTTAGAATAGCCAATCTCAACAAGTTTTTATGGGTATAATACAAATCTCTCTTTGGGTTTGATCATAGTTAGCATTTTACCCCAAGTCTTAAATATTCTTGTTATTACTGGTAAATCTTCTTGGCACATTTTAGTAAAATTTCATATATTTTTGATTTAAATTTTTTCAAGAATATTTGAGTATATCAATGTAACACTCGGTAAAAAAACTAAACTATCCATAGAATTGACCTTATGCATAACATGTCTTCCCATGCTCCATTTGCAAATCCGAGATTGGATTTGCGATCAATGCAAAAAACTGAGTCGAGAAATGGTTTTGATTCAATTTTAACGCAACCGAGTCAAATTATTTTTTTTCAAAAAATTCCAAAATAATGTCTTTCCGGACCCCTTTCGTGACGCGCCAGGGACGCGAAATCCCACTTATTTTTTTTTGAAATTTTGATGTAATCTGATTTTTCGCGAAAACTGGGTAAAATACACGCGACGCGGACCTGTGCAATTTTTGCACAATTTTTCTTTAGTGGGAAAGGGTAGTTTCGACCTTTTTCATACCCCATAATCCTAAACTAGTCGATTTCAACTCTAATTTAAGCCCTAAAAGCATAGAATTCACTTTCATTCTTTTAGAAAGCTCTCAAGAAACTCAAGCGTAAAAATCAAGAACAGTACATAAGGCTCAAGAATTCCTTCAACTCTTCAAGAATTCTTTCCCTAGGTATGTAAGGTCACTCTAAAAACTATTTTTGTGAATATTCTAGAAATCATACATTAGTTTTCATCCAAGAGTTTCAAGTATTAGTTGAGATCAAATTCATGTAATTCTGTGAAGTTTATTAAATTTCTATTTGTACGTATAGATTCTTGATAAATATTATGATTCTTGATTCTTTACTTGTTATTTAAAGTATTGATACCAAGATTTATAGTCATGCCTGAGTTTCTGTAAATTTCATATGGGTTTCATGGACACCCATAAAACTTATAGTATTGAGATAAGTTTGATAGTCATTTTTCTTGAACTATTTTTGTATTTAGCTGAGTAACCTCAAGGTACAACTCCTCACTTGCCACTGAGATGGCACCAGTTTTGGAATGGATCCACTCCCTTAGTTCTTCGTCCCCTACACCGGCAAAGTATGGGAAGGCTCTGGTAGCGTGGGCAAGACACTGTATCATCACGAAGCTCATAGTGATGGTTGTCGGTTAGAGAAACTCCCCTAGAAGTAAAGATTATTATTCTACATATTGAGATTTAGTATTTCATTATTAAAGTATTTCTTTATTTATGTTGCATATTTAATTGAGTTGAGCCAAGTACAGAGTTAAGTTTTTTAGTATCATATTTTATATATATTTAGCTATGCTCATTAATGCGTTAACGTAAGTGCTTCTTTTATGTTGAGTTGCACTTTTGACAAGTTTGAGAATATATATATTTCATATGCATGATATATTTTTGTTAGTTAAGCTATCTCCAGGTGCAGTTTTAAAGTTACTATTCTATCTTTAGTACTTTTTGGTCATCTTACATACCGTACATTCCACGTACTGACGCTTTTGGCGTTGCATCGTATTATGATGCAGATACAGGTGTCTATGTTAGCAGATGCTCAGTTAGACAGTCCCAATTAGCGGTCGGTGAGGCCTCTTAGCATCCAGAAGAGCTCGGGAGTCTTCATTTCTTTGTATTTATTTTTTGTTGAGGTACCTATGAGCCTACTCCGGTGCCTTATTCAGAGTTAGTACTTTAGAGGCTTCGTAGACTAGAAAGATATTGTACCAAGTTATTTCTTTGAAATTATTTTGTAAGATTTGAAGTTAAGTTGTATACCTTACCGTTGTATCTTTAAGTTCATGAACTTTGAGCCCATTCTAGTTCATTACGATATTAATGTCTTCCGCTGAGTAAGTTAGCCAGGCCAAGTGGTTCGCTTAGGACCAGAAATGGTTTTCGAGTGTCGGCCACGTCCAGGGTGTAGGTTCGGGGTGTGACAATTAAATAATATGATTTATACTCGTAAGATTTAAAAATTATTTAAAATATTCATAAATTTGTATTATCATTCTATTATGGACAAGTTTTGTTAGAAAATAATCTTATAATATAATTGGTAACAATCAATAATAATAAAATAACAATATAGGCAAGATCAATATATTGATCATATACACAAACGTGTCACTAACACTGATTGAGTTGGAATTATAATTCATTAAAAGTAAAAAAAAAAATTCTCAATTTTTTCACTCAAATTATAATTCACATTTTTTCAGAGGAGATAGATAAATATTAGTTAAAATAAATAAATAATAATATATAAAAGTCAGGGGTATAATTTTTAGATATTTAAAACTTTCTAAATACTACCCTATGTTCCCAAATCCTAATTTTTTTCTATTATTTGGGAACTTGAAAATTCTTCAAATATATTTGCCAAGTTTTATGCCTAAACACCACTTCCCAAGTTTTTCAAAAAAAATTCCAAATTTTTTTTTGAGTCCAAACAACACCCAAGTATATGACATATTTAACTCTCTAGTATTTGGAAACTTGAAAATAATTCAAATATATTTGTCAAGTTTTATGGCTAAATACCACTTGGAATCTGGATTCTTCTGCTTCATATTTATTTAATATGAATATTTTCCTTCTCTTTTTTTTATATCATTCCTTAAGTCCCATAGGTTTGATCCTGTAGAATTTGATCCATCCTAAGTGTTTTAAAAAAAAATTCCAGATTTTGCCCAAATTTTTTAGGGCCAAACAACACCCAAGTATATGACATATTTAACTTTAATCAGATTACAATATTTGTATTGAATAGTTGATTAAAAATTAAAATTTTATTTGTGTATATGTAATTTGAACTCTCAATATTTAATATCTTTATGAGATAAATTCGAAACTAGAAGTAATTTACATAATCAATTGTCATCTCTATCAATGTATACAGCCTTTTCTAACCATATCCATACAAGTCAAATCACTTTTTGGTTGTGTTTGGTAGGGAGGAAAATGTTTATATGGAAAATGTTTTTCTGAAAATTAATTTTTTTAAAAAAGAAAATTGATTTCTAACTTATTGTCTCATGTTAGTTGGTAAAATTATTTTCTCAAGACTCTAGCCAAACACCTTGTTAGACCAAATTCGAGGTTCCAGATACAACAGAATCGATAGAATCACTATCCAACGTTCAAAGCTCAGAATATTGACCAAAATCAACCATCTTAATGCAACTTAATTTAAATATACAACAAACTTACTCGATCACATTGGAGACCATCCTAACCTTTTCTACCACACATAAGGGCAAAATCTGACGCTAATTTTTATAATTGTTATTTTAATATTATATATATTAAGTATTTTTATTTATAGTATGCGCATGAGACAGTGTACTCTACTCTGTCTTTTATTATTGTCTATATAGATTAAAAATATTAATTGTCACTATACAACTATTTTTAATATTATAAATTAAATTCATTTATGAAATAAATAGGCAATCTTTTAGAAGTTTAATTATTCCAAAATATATATATTCTTATAATATTTTATATTACCTACTTTAAAATATGTTGATAAGAAATACTGACTGTTGTTAATTTCACTAGATAACAACTCCTCTATTATCATCAATGGGGCATATGGAAGAATAATTTTATGTTTTAGTTTAGTCTTACGTACCTAGTGTGAAGCTTTTGACAATTAACCTTGAAGAATTCTTCTCAAACTCAATCTCTTGCTCCTCTTCTCTTCTTTTTTCTTTAATCCTAGTCTTTCTCAAGAACTTAGAAAGGCTTAGGAATGGGGATTAAAACCCTTTTTACGCTTAAAACGACCCATATAAATCGTGTTTATAAGTTTAGGAGAGGTTGGGAAAAGTCTAGAATGCTCCACACGGAATTGAAGTAAAAAGTTTGCCTCGAGTACACAGGTCCGCGATGCGGACTGTGTAAAAATTCGAGGTTTTTCGCTGAAAATTCTCCGAACGAATTTTCTAATCCCATAGAAAATATTTGGACCAAATCTAAGTGTAAGTCCGCATCAGGTGCACGTCGCACACCTATCGCGCACTTATTCTGGAAATCGTTTTCACATCAAAAAATTATTCTTTGATCCAGTTGCAGTAAAAATCAACGAAAACCAGTTTTTCATTAAATTTTTCATGCTGATCGCATATCCGGCCTCGGATTTGCCATCTAAGCATGCATGGGAAGACGCGTTATATGAACATCTCTCCTCTAGGGGTATCTTGGTAATTCTATTGTGTTTTACAAATGTAGCACATATTAATTATAGGGATAATTTCAAATATATACAATAAACTAATTAATTTGCAATAAATATAATCATATTTTACTTACATAAAAAATGACCAAAATCATAGAAAATATACATGACTATACAAAGTAACTTATCAAAAGTCATAAAAAAATATACACTAACTGTACAATGTAATTATACATGAGTTATACACTAAATATGTATCATGATGCATTCAAAACTGAATATTAATAGACTATACATAAAATGTACACATATTATATATATCTATACAATAAATAATTATTTTTAAAAAAAAATTATTTTGGTCGAAGGACCATGTACTATAGTTATCCTTAGTTAATTATATCCACTCAAATAGTCTTAATTGGTTGGCTGTTGGTAAACCAAAGTCTTGTGTAAAGCCACATAAATTCTATTAGGAAATAATATTTTACAAGTCAAAACTTAAGACACATGATAGACAAAAATCACGAAGAGTGAGGTACCTGCACTGAAACCAGCAATGTCAAAATTCAAAGTCCTCCAATAAATTTTCTATAAGGTTATGGACCTATACTATTCCTAAAGAAAAATATAAAGGAAATTTCAAATGAAAATAACAACACCAAAAAAAAAGTGTAACTACAATTTGATGTTACTCTCTATCAGTGGTGGGTCTATCAATGAAATCATCAAATTTTCAAAAAATATTGTCATGACTAAAATATTCTTTTGGACTAGATCAAATTTGAGGTTCCACAGATCCTACAACTGAAAAAATCACCATTCAAATACACGGAATTCAAAATATTGATCAAAATTAATTATCTTAATATAATTTATCTTTAAAATATCAAAATCTCACTTGATCTCATTGGAGACCATCCTAACCATTTCTACAACACATAAGTAAGCATGGAAATGCTAAGGAAAAGGGCAAAATGATCATTTCACACACAAAGATAATTTCTCATGAAGTGAAATCTTGCGTTAGTACAGATTTTTATTTAAGTTTATTAACATTAATGTAGATAGATTTTTGTTTAAGTTTATTAAACATTAGTGTAGATAGAAAATTCTTTTATGAATGTATTACAAAATCTAACGCTAATTTTTATGATTATTACTTTAAGATTACATATATTAAGTATTTTTATTTTTAGTATGCTCATGAGACAGTGTACTCTCTCTTTTATTATTGTATATATATGGATTGAAAAATTAATTGTCATTACACAACTATTTTTAAAATTATAAATTAAAATTCATTTATAATATAAATAGTTAATCTTTTAGAAGTTTAATTATTCCAAAATATATATCTATTCTTATAACATTTTATATTACCTACATTAAAATATGTTGATAAGATAATGACTTTTGTTATTTTCACTAGATAAAAGAGTATTGATTATTATCATTTATCAACAAATTTAATTTTCTTACTTTGCTCATTTATTTTATTATATAGCAATATTAACCTACATATTCAATTATTATTTCCACTCTTTTCATCTCAGCTATAATATTTATTTTCTTGCAAGTTATTTCTTATATAGATTTTAGTTTTTTATTATGATTTTAAAGTAGTTAAAATTAAAAAAATAAAGGATAATAATGTTAGGGTAGAGTTGACATTTCAAAATATAAATTGACATACGTGGATAGGGATGGCAATGGGGCAGGTGCGGGGCGGGTTGAGTTCAACCCGCAAATTTTTTTAAACCGCCCCGCCCCGCTCCGCATGATAATTTTTATTTTTATTTTCAACCCGCCCCACATATACCCGCCCCGTTTCGCCCCGCTTAAATTTTAAAACTCTTTCATTTTTTAATTGAATTTAACTTTTTTGGCTAATTAACGTCTCAACAACTAATTAACTATTTTTAGTTGACATTTTAACAATTGTTTCTTAATTATTAATTAAAAGTTTCTAATTAATATTTTTAACAACTAACAATTTATTGGACATGTCTAGTTTAAATTTTAAAAAAAAATTAAAGTCAATGTTTAATAGAAAAAATTTATATCTTTAATTTTTATTAATTAGAAAAATTTTATTTCTTCGAATTTCTATTTGACTTTTTAATTCCACAACCTGCCCTGCTCCGCATTAGTTTAAAAAATACCTACACCCGCCTCGCATCCCCCACCCCGCATAGCTCTAAACTCACCCCATACCTGCCCCGCCTTACCCCATCCCATTGCCATCCGTGTTAACATGGAGGAAGGGGGATGTCTATTCAACATAGTTGAGAAGAATTTTGATTTTTTAAAAGAAAAGTTGAAGAGCCTAAATGATTTTCACCCATATTTAATTAAAAGTGTTTCCTTTTTATATAATTTTGATTCATAACTGGTCTATTGACTATTTCAAGGTCAGACGGGCAAATATACCCCTCAACTTTATGATTTTGATCAGATATATTCTCATTAAAAAGATAGTGCATATTTAATAGTCTAAATTGGTTGGCTGTTGGCAAACCAAAGTCTTGTGTAAAGCCTCATAAATTTTATTAGGAAATAATATTTACAAGTTAAAGGAGACTGTAGATTAGTACCATATCACTGTACACATCATAATAAGTGAGGTAGGGTCTAAGGAAAACCCTAAAACCAAACCCTAAGCTACATGATAGACATAATATCACCATTTTTCAAGGTGGACAAATATTTAGTAGCTATATAATAGATATATAAGATTCAAGAAATAACTATTCAACTCCCCAAGTAGCTATAACAGTGTGATTAGCTTCTCAGCTATTACGAACTTATACTGATGCATATATAAATATATATATATATATATATATACTACGTCTTTCTTCTACCCAAAAAAAAAAAAGAACTTTTGTACATAAGGTTATGGACCTATACTATTCCTAAAGAAAAATATAAAGGAAATTTCAAATGAAAATAACAACACCAAAAAAAAAGTGTAACTACAATTTGATGTTACTCTCTATCAGTGGTGGGTCTCATTTAGAATTCTCTACATGGACAAAAATAGATAAAAAGAAAAAATAAGAGTCAAGAAAGACATCTATGAATGGAAATGGTAGTTGTATATCTCAACTGAACTTTTGATGTTTACGTAACTAAGTATTTGTCAATAGCAACATGTACGTTAGACTATTCAAGAGCGGAAAGACTGAGAAAAAAACACTTCCAAAGTAAATGGAGCATCATTCACGTGTGTTCAGTACTCAAGAAAATATTTTCTAATTTTCTCATATTCAATTAATCAAATATTTTAAAAATATTTTATGTAGAAAAATAAATTACTTAAAATGAGGAATTTAACTTCTTTAATAAAAGTAGAGAAAAAAAATTCTACTAGTGATAGTTTCATATTGATTGTACCATCCTCCTATATCACAGTTTATCTTCTTCACCCCCACTCCCGTAGTCCCCATTCGGATCACCTCACACCATCACCCAATCCCTCTCCCTCAAAATATTTGTCTAGATCATATAATATATCTATATATATAATAAAGGAGAGTAGTTTGCAATATGGTTAAATCAAGTGGCAAGCTATTGAAAAGCCACTTGACAATTTTAAGATAAAGTTAATATACTTTGTAATAAAAACTAAAAAATTAAAACTATTTAAATTTAAAAATTATTAGACTTTTAAAATAAATTAGTTAGCCTAAAAGTAGATATCCATGATTGAAAAGTTCTAAATGAACTCTTATTATTTCATACATTTATCTTTTCAGATGTTATAAAATAGAATAAAATATATTTAATTTGAATATTAAATAAAGATAAAAATATGATAATAAAAACTAATAATAAGCACATAATTATAGTCTTTCCAACTTATCAATATGCTTTAACTTCATCTGAAAAATGGTAGCATCAGTAGTACGTATTAGTAACAATAACCATGATAGTAATAGTAATAATAATAGCAATAACTAAATAAATAAATAATATATATCCTTCCAACCTTATAAACAATTTTCTCTAACTTTATCTGAAAAGTTTCCAGATTTTTATATTATATATTTAAAATAACTAGTTGTTGATGAAAATTATAAGAAATATAAATTGAAGGAAACAAAAATCTTCAGGCTGAGGCGTGGATATCTCACTCTCTTTAAGGAGATTCAAGTCCACTGCAGTAAATGTTTTTATCGGTCTAGCGACATTCTTCTCAATTTGTCCCTTTCAGGATACAACAGTCTTATCACAAAGTGTAACTCAACAAATTCTGAACAAGAACTAGCTGAGTTTTAAGCTCCACAAAAAAAAACATCCCTTCAACTAGTGGTGTGCATGGTCCGGATTGGTTCGAATTTTTTAAACACCAAACCAAACCA
>BAUE01073118.1:0-22911 GCA_000787875.1 Solanum virginianum | reverse complement strand
TGGTCAGTAAAGAAACAACCAGTAACTATACTCTTTCAAACATAGCAAACTATTCATACTTTCACAACTTACGATATTTAAGTGCACAAGAGTCACAAATATGGCTAATTTCTATAAGAGCACCAAAAAACGAACATAAGACATGTTTAAGTTCGAATAGCAAAAGGAGAGGGATCTTTTGAAACTTATACCACTAGCTATGTTTAACTAAATCATGCCATAGAATAAAGTGCTTTACATACCTCAATTTCCTTCGTCAAACTAATTCCAATATCAAGCCAATCTAACTTACTCTTCCAGACGTCCAACGTCTACAAAAAATTATAATAACGCTCATAATTAGCTATAAGCCCTTTTTGGGTCTTAATTTCCAAATTTGCCCCTAATTTGTAAAAATTCCAGCAGCACTTCCCCTAGAATATAGGTTTTCCCTATAAACAACATAAGGAGGTATCTTAAATTCTAAACTTCTCATATAATCAAGAATTGGGCATAACAAAAATCCCCAATTATGATTAAACAGAAAATATGTAACACCCACAACAATAATTTACAAAGAATAGATCTTACAAAAAGTGTAAATAAATAACAGTAACATTAATCAAATTACCAGTGAGATAGATTAATTTATATATGTTCAACATTAATATGCTTATTTTTCTACCATTTCAGACCATAATAGTCACTATTAAGTATCACAACATCAGCTAAGAAAAAGAACAAAATTTTCTTACCTTAATGATCGTGGACTTAATCAAGAAACCCTACAAATTATCTCCATAAAAAGATTGATCTTTAGCATCCACAAATTGAAATAGAGACCGAAGAAACCAAGTGGAATCAAGTCAAAACCAAAAGAAAATTCCAAAAGAGTAGAAGAAGAAAATTGTAGATTTCAAAAAAAAGGGTATATTTGAAAGTGGAAAGTGTAAGAAAGAGAGTTGTGTTTCTAGTTTTTCCCTTTGAATGAACAGACAATTTAGTGAAAAAGAAAGAACGAAGCGTATAGATATTTCTAGATATCCATTATTTCTTTTCTTTTTTTCCTTGACTTTGTGAAATTACTATTTTGCCTTTAGTCCAAATTTCTCTAGTTGTTCCAATGTACAAAATATGGGTTCTAACAATGTGTTAGTACTTGGAATCTACTAAGTATACGAGGCTGCAATGCAACAAGAATTTATAAGCATAATAATCAAGATGCATAATCAAAATCGATAGACATGAGCTCAATATGACATGTATATTAATACTTAGGTGTAAATATGCTTGAGACTAAACATACTTGCATAACTTGATCCACAAAATAAAGAAACATGAATAGCTCATCCAAATACCTTATATTAAAGGGTGAGGAATATAGCATGGGTCATCACCCCTTCTAGAAGGTAATGAAAAATATATGGTATTAAGTCATACATGAGGGTGAGTCATACAACATGGTTCATGACCCCTTCATGTAGACATTAGGTAATATATATTAATAAGTTGTAGATGAGGGTGAGGCATACAACGTGATTCATGACCTCTTCATGTAGATATAAGATAGTAAGTAGTGTAAATATAAGATAGTAAGTAGTATAGATTCGTACATGAGGGTGAGGCATACAACATGGTTTATGACCCCTTCTAGTAGGCTTTACAATTCACAAGAGCATAAAAAGTATAGCATAAGAGCTCAATAATTCACTTGTAGATCATGGAAACTATTCATGAGTCTAATATATGCTTGGAAACCCATAAATTATCATACCATGCTTGTCATGTAAATTCATACAATAATCTCTCATCAACATCAAGAATCCTTGTCAAGTAATTTAGTCAAACACATGGTGGGTATATGCATATGTACTTAAAATCATGCATTCCAAGAGTAAGAGACAAGAGAGAAGTAAGATCATTCCATTTCAAAGTCATTCAAATCAACTCACTAATATTGTAGTAAAACCCTCATATTTTAAGAAAGAATCATATTTCAAGATATATAGGAAAATAAATTAGTTTAAATCATTCTTAATTAACTCATCATGATAATATACATCATCTTTCAAAATATGGACATGGGAGCATGAAATCCATCTTATCAAGCAACAAACTTTTAATTTGAATATCATGAAAACCAACTAAACACATAAGTTCCTTCATAGATTTTCATATTATCATAGAGAACACAACTTGAATATCATAAAATCCACCGTAGTATCAAACCCTAACAACATTTTGACATAAAATATCATTTCTTGTAAAACCCACATAGAGGACATATGTATAATGAATAACAATATCATCATAAATAAGAGTTCATAAATACACTTAAAATAATTCAGAAATACCACATAATATTTCACTTCATGATAATGCACAAATATAAACCATAATAGATTGCATAGTAGTAATACCATATTCAAGAGTTCATAAAACAACCATAATGATTCATAAACTTCATATAGTAGGAGAAGAGGAATAGTTGGACTTGTGGAAAGGAAGGTTCCCACAATCAAACCCACATACCTAAGCCTTGAAATTCATGAAGAAAAATTTGGGGAAGAGTTGAAGCTTGACTTGGGTTCTTGAAATTCCAAATGTGCTCTTGTGATTCTTGAAATTGAATGGGGGGATTTGGGGGTGAATTGGGAGAATTTTGAGGGTTTTTAGGGTTTTAGAGTTGAAAATTGGCTAAGGAATGGGGTTTTCTCATTTAAATGGGTATTGGGTTATTACCCAAATGCCCTTGCAGGGAAAACAAGTGGAAAAAATTACACAGAGCTGCGCCCAAGGCATGTCACGGCTCTTGCGCAGACCGTCTCTGTTTCTGCTCCCCATTGCGAAAATTACTTTTAGCCATGGGGCTTTGAAAATCGAGGGTCACCCTTCTCCTACACAATTTTACCCTCTGAACAAAAATATGAAATCGAATTTTTGAAATTACACATGATTTTTGAGATATTCAATAAATACACTTATAGGGCATTCTGATGCACACGAGGGGTGTTATATCTCCCCCATGGGAACATTCGTCCCCCAAAATGTCAAAGAAACATATGCAAGAGGAGCAATTAGGAGACTTTCATCCAGACATGAATGCAAGATAATGCACTTAACATCATTCTTAAAAAGTTTCACACATACGCTTCAGAATCACCAAAACTTGTCACCATGAACATGTATGCATGCAAAAATGACATAAGAGATGAAACTTAAAACTTGAAACCATAGAAAGAACTTAGTTGTTATCTTAGGCTTGAATAGAGTGTAAAAGGTACGGATATCGGAAGACCATCGAATCTTAAAACTTGAAACCATAGAAAGAACTTAGTTGTTATCTTAGGCTTGAATAGAGTGTAAAAGGTACGGATATCGCTTCTTTATGTTCGCTTCTATCTCCCAAGTGACACTTTCGACTTGTTGATTCTTCCAAAGGACTTTGATGGATGTCACATCTTTAGTCCTTAACCTCCTTACTTGTCTATCCAATATTTTCACTGGGACCTCTTCATAGGTCAAGTTACCTTCCACAACACCCACAACTTCCAAAGGTACTATAGAACTTAGGTCACCGACACACTTCCTCAACATGGATACATGAAAAACGGGATGAACCATACACACTTCCATAGGCAACTCTAATTCACAGGAAACTTTGCCAATTCTCCTTGAAATTCTACAAGGCCCTATATACCTTAGGCTCACTTTGCCCTCCTTACCAAACTGAATAACGCCATTCATTGGTGAAAGCTTTAAATACCAATCATCTACATAAAATTCAAGATCTCTTCTCCTCACATCGGGGTAGGACATTCGCCTACTTTGATCTGTTCTCAACCTTTCCCCTATAAGCCTCACTTCCTATATGGCATCCGTAACAAAACTCAGTACAATCAAGGCCATCTCATTAACCTCACCTAGATGCCTCCCTAAAATCTCTATACATCTTTATAAAATTGGGAAGAATAAAATAGGATGAATCATATGTTGCTTTCAAGATCAAGTACCTCAACCCAGTCAACATCAAAAATATGCAACCTACTTGATACCTAAGGACACCATCTCACCCTTGGGAGAAAACCTCCACCCTTCCCTCTTTTACTAATACCTTCAATTCTAATAAAGCGGGGGTCAAGGTCCTGCTTAAATTTTACCTCTTTAATCAAGGAGGGGTCGAAACAATCTAGAACCACCATCCCTCCATCTTTTGGCCTCATCTAACCTAATTTCCAACTAAACCAAACAATGGACTTCCTATTCTTGAGATTCACTTTGACTCCCTTACTTACACAACATGCCCAATGAGTTGTAACTTCTTTTAATCATAACCCACTTTTATCAAACTTAGCAAACAACTTCCTTTCCTTAAACGTGTGCAACATTATCCTCAATTGATTCACATGTTCTTTTTCACTTGGAAAATAAATCAATATGTCATCTATAAAGACTATTACAAACATATCAAGGTAGGGTTTAAAGACCTTATTCAAGAGATCCATAAATATTATTAGTGCATTAGTTAGACCTAATGACATCACCGCAAATTCAATGTCCATCCTAGTCCGAAAAGCCATTTTGGGAATATCACCGTCCTTCACCCTTACTTGGTGGTATCCGGATCGAAGATAAATCTTAGAAAAATGACTAGCCCCTTGTAGTTGATCAAATAGGTCATCTACCCTTGGTAGAGGATACTTATACTTTATAGTAACCTTATTGAGTTGTTGGTAGTCGATGCACATTCTAAGTGAGCCATCTTTCTTTCTTACAAACAACACCGGTGTACCCCAAAGTGACTTGCTAGGCCTTATGAAACCCCTCTCCAACAAATCCTTCAATTGGTTCTTCAACTCCTTTAAATCCACCGGGTCATACGGTAAGGGGGAATAAAAATGGGTTATATATTGGGGGGATCTATAACAAAGTCTATTTTCCTTTCACAAGGAAAACTGGGAAACTCGTTGGGAAAGACATCAAGAAACTCATTGACCACCAGAACCAAATCAATAGGAAGGACTTTAGACTCAACATCCCCAACACTTATAAGATGGTAAATGCAACCCTTAGAAATTAATTTTCGGGTCTTAAGACAAGAGATGAACCTACCCTAAACCACCAAATCATGGCCTTCCCACTCAAAGACGGGTTCATTAGGAATTTGGAACCTAACTTTATAGGTTCCACAATCAATGGAAGTATGCTATGCATGTACCCAATCCATCCTAAGAATATTATCAAAATCCACTATGTCAAGTTCAACAAAATCACAATACAAAACTTTATGCAATATAAACACATAATAATTCCTATAGACTCTTTTAGCAAGAATGGACTCACCAACGGGAGTATACACTTCATAAAGTTCACACTGTAATTGGGGACACACATGAAATATAAAAGCAACTAATGGAGTAATGAAAGAGAGAGTGGCACCTGGATCTAATAAAGCATACACATCATAATAAAAAACCTTTAACATACCAATGACAACATCGAGGGTCTCGTCTACCTCTTGCCCCTCCTGAAGACCATCGAATCTGTTTCCATATGAACCTTTTCCTAATGTTTGGGCATCTTGCACTGGCCCTATTGAAACCACTTGACCTCAAAGACACCCTTCCTTACCTCTTTTAGCAACATAAGGACACTTGGAGATTTGGTGCCCCATTTTTCCACAACCAAAACAACCACTCAATCCTCTCCGACAAATGCCACCATGGTTCTTCCCACACCTTGGACACTTAGGAAAGAAAATAACACCTCCACCCTTGGCACCACCTTGTGCCCTTTGAGTTCCATGAGCACTACGTCCTAGAGGACGATCATCTTTACCTTTTCGTTAAGCATATGGATAATCAACAATCTTGTGGCCCATCTTTCCACACCAAAAGCATGCACCCATGTTCCTCAGACATGTGCCGACATGATTCCTTCCATATTTTGGGCATCTAAGACGAGTCACTCCATTTTTACTACCTTGAGCTTTGGGTTTAGGCACCTTATCAATAGCAAACTTTGGGTTTTGAGCATGAGAGGACCCTTGACCTTATTGGGAAATGACCACCCTTAGCACCACGAAAACCACCATCAGCCTTCCTCTCCTCCCTCTTATCATTTGTAATCTCGGGGGCACCCGCTTGTTGGTTGAGTTAAGCGGTTACAAGTTTGGCCAATAGCCATAGGGCATTGCGAATCTCCAAATTTGATATGTCATTGTTAGAAAGTTGATTCGCAAGCGAGGGATGGTTACCATCTTGTCCATCATTCTGAATAGCTTGAGACATATTGTGAAATCTAATGGTCAGGAATCAGAAATAAACCTTAGAGGATTTAGCTCTACCGCACGACATGGATCATGAAGAAGTGATGCATTTCCTAAAACGTCTCATAGCCTTCTATTCATTGTTGTGGTGCGCTTCACAACTATGAACAAGACTCTACTTTACGTGGTGTGTTGGATTTTCGAGGACCATTTATAAACCTAGTGCTCTGATACCAAGCTTATTACAACCCAAGCCTAGGGCCTAGACGTGACACGATGAATGAGAAAATCGAAAGGACCCCAGATAAGCCTCTTAACATATAATAAATACATCTTTGGTTGCAGAAACAAATTAAGACAACAACAAGTAACAATATAGTCTAAGGGAAACTGGACTTGGGACTTTCATCTCAACAATCAACATAAAGAGCATAGAGAGAAGTACGACACTAAGGGAAGTCTCTCATAATATCATAGCATAAGAGGAGTCAAACTCATAATACAAACCAACTCATTATCCAACAACACCTCTACTACAATGGGGCAGGGGCCAAGACATCTCCCGAGCTCACCTTTATAGATAATTATCCAAAGAATAAGATAAGATCTTATCATAAGCATGAAAAAATTAGATATTGTCCCGAATGTGAGGACTCACCAAAAGCTAACTCCAAACGATCCGGCTAGCCACGTGGAGGAGGAGGGTTAATAGGAGCTCCGATTCCGACATGGTGATATCATGAAGGCATAGAGTATGCGTTAGTACTTGGAATGTACTAAGTATGCGGGGTGCAATGTAACAAGAATTATAAGCATAATAATCAAGATGAATAATCGTAATCGACAGACATGAGCTCAATATGACATGTATATTCAATGCTTAGGTGTAAACATACTTGAGAATAAACATACTTGCATAACTTGATCCACACATAAAGGGACATGAATAGCTCATGCAAATACCTTGTACTAGAGGGTGAGGAATATAGCATGGTTCATCACCCCTTCTAATAGGTAATGAATAGTATATGGTATTAAGTTGTACATAAGGGTGAGACATACAACATGGTTCATGTCCCCTTCATATAGACATTAGGTAATGCATATTAATAAGTCGTAAATGAGAGTAAGGCATACAACATGGTTCATGACCCCTTCATGTAGATATAAGATAATAAATAGCTCATGCAAATACCTTGTACTAGAGGGTGAGGAATATAGCATGGGTCATCACCCCTTCTAATAGGTAATGAATAGTACATGGTATTAAGTCGTACATAAGGGTGAGACATACAACATGGTTCATGTCCCCTTCATATAGACATTAGGTAATCATATTAATAAGTCGTACGTGAGAGAAAGGCATACAACGTGGTTCATGACCCCTTCATGTAGATATAAGATAATAAATAGTATAGATTTGTACATGAGGGTGAGGCATACAACATGGTTCATGACTCATTCATGTAGATATTTGCCTTGTACTAGAGGGTGAGTGAGACATACAATATAGTTCATGATCCCTTCCAGTTGGCTTCACAATTCACAAGAGAATAAAAAAATATAGCATAAGAGCTCAATAATTCACTTATAGATCATGGAAACTATTCATGAGTCTAATACATGCTTGAAACCCATAAATTATCATAACATGCTTGTCATGTAAATTCATACAATAATCTCTCATCAACATCAAGAATCCTTGTCAAGTAATTTAGTCAAACACATGGTGGGTATATGCACATGTACTTAAAATCATGCATTCCAAGAGTAAGAAACAAGAGAAATTCATACAATAATATCTCATCAACATCAAGAATCATTGTCCAGTAGTTTAGTCAAACACATGGTGGGTATATGCACATGTACTTAAAATAATGCACTTCAAGAGTAAGAGACAAAAGAGAAGTAAGATCAATCCATTTCAAAGTCATTCAAATCAACCCACTAATATTGTAGTAAAACCCTCACATTTTAAGAAAGAATCATATTTCAAGATATATAGAAATCATTCAAATCAATCCACCAATATTGTAGTAAAACTCTCATATTTTGAGAAAGTATATATTATATTTTAAGATATATAGGGAAAATAATTAGTTTAAATCATTCTTAATCAACCCATCATGATAATATACATCATCTTTCAAAATATGGACATGGGAGCATAAAATCCATCTTATCAAGCAACAGACCTTTAATTTGAATATCATGAAAACCAACTAAACATATAAGTTCATGCATAGTTTTTCATAGCATCATAGAGAACATAACTTGAATATCATAAAATCCATCGTAGTATCAAACCCCAACAACATTTTGCCATAAAATATCATTTCTTGTAAAATCCACATAGAGGACATATGTATAATGAATAATAATATCATCACAAATAAGAGTTCATAAATACCCCTAAAATAATTCATAGAGGACATATGTATAATGAATAACAATATCATCATAAATAAGAGTTCATAAATACACTTAAAATAATTCAGAAATACCACATAATATTTTACTTCATGATAATGCACAAATATAAACCATAATAGATTGCATAGTAGTAATACCATATTCAAGAGTTCATAAAACAACCATAAATATTCATAAACTTCATATAGTAGGAGAAGAGGAATAGTTGGACTTGTGGGAAGGAAGGTTCCCACAATCAAACCCACATACATAAATCTTGAAATTCTTGAAGAAAAATTTGGGGAAGAGTTAAAGCTTGACTTGGGCTCTTGAAATTCCAAATGTGCTCTTGAGATTCTTGAAATTGAATGGGAGGATTTAGGGGTGAATTGGGAGAATTTTGAGAGGGTTCTAAGGGTTTTAGAGTTGAAAATTGGCTAAGGAAGAGGATTTTCACGTTTAAATAAGCATTGGGTTATTACCTAGATGCTCTTGAATGAAGCAGGGAAAACAAGAGAAAAGAATTACACGTAGCCGCACCCAGGGCGTGTCGCGGCTCTGCCGTAGACTGTCTCTGTTTTTGCTCTCCGTTGCAAAAATTATTTTTCGCCACGTGGCTTTAAATAATCGAGGGTCACACTTCTCCTACGCAATTTTGCCCCCTGAACAAAAATATGAAATCGAATTTTGAAAATCGCACACTATTTTTGAGATATTCAAGAAATATACTTATAGGGCATTCCGATGCACACGAGGGGTGTTACAACCTAGCAAGATTGTTGGCATATTTTCTAGCTGAGGTTAAGATAGTAAAATAAAGTTACCGGAAGATCATTTCACTTATAAGATTATGAACATAGTTGATCAAATCTCTATCTAGTCATGAATTGTTTTTTGAAAAACTCAAATGTCTCATAAGATAACAAATCTTACACTGTGGCTAGACTAAAAAGTTGTATTGATGCATAAGATTTTAAGAAAGAGAGGCATTATTTTAGTTTCGAATTGTTGTTTATGTGAGGATGCACTGAGATAGTTAGACATCTTCTTTTAAACAACAGAATCTTAATCAACTATGATTTTTTTTAATTAATATTAGTGATAGATATTAGGCAATGCCTACCAAGATTGTTGTCGTATTTTCTAGATGATAT
Organism: Solanum virginianum; assembly: GCA_000787875.1. Lineage (NCBI taxonomy): Eukaryota > Viridiplantae > Streptophyta > Magnoliopsida > Solanales > Solanaceae > Solanum > Solanum virginianum. The sequence continues at coordinate 13,098 of BAUE01073118.1, read as the reverse complement.
TAAGAGAATAATAGAAGTTACTAGAAGATCATTCCATCTTGTGCGTGATAAACTTTCGCAAAGAAAAAAACTCTAGATGTTTTGAGGATAAAAGTAGCATTCTATAAAAAATCAAGTCATATTTAATCTTTAAATTTTTAGAATACACAAATTTATTCGTAGATGTAAAACAACCTTAGAATTTATTGATTCATGTTAAAGTTATATTTTATTATCTTCTTGGTTCTCATACTTTCTTATATAGTAAAACAAAATTCCATACCATCTAAGTATTGATTTATAGTACAAACTACAAAGTTATTATTTGTTAAAAAAAATTATAGATTTGTAGTGTAAAAAAAATATCTTTCATTACGCCTAATATTTATTATCATGAAAAGTAATATGCACTTAAAAATAGTTGAGTTGCACACAAATCAACTAATAGAATTGCGAATTAACTAATACCTTGGATTTAATATCATGAGATTAAATATATAAAAATAAAAATATCCCTCAAATTTTTTTACATTTTTTTTATTTTCTTGATTTTATGTTTTATATTTGTAGCTTTGTACTAGTAAATTTATTTAAATAAATTAGCTTACAAATTTTATTTATTTGCGAGTTCATATTTTCATAACATAAAAATAAATAAATTTACCATGTCAAAATTTTAAATTTTAGTTATTTGTGATTTGATATTTACATAATAGACAAAAAATATTTTGCCATGTCAATTTTTTTATATAATTATTTGGTTGAGTGATTTTAGTGATACAAAATAAAGTCCAATAACGTTAGATATATTCTCAAAGTTGAGTGACCTTATAAGATATAAACACTATATTAAAACTACAACTTTCAAATTTTTATGTGTAAATATAGATTGTTTATTTTACAATTGTTTATCATCTTTTCGATTTTAATAATAGATGGTCTATTTTTATTAAATTAAAAATCGTCGTTTTATTAGTGATGAATTTATTAAGATCACAATTATTTATTCTCAAATAATTCAAGTGAGAAAATAACAAACATGATGACAAAATTATTATTATCCTAACTAGTTAGAAGCCACAAAAAAATAAATTACTTTGATCTAATTACATGAAATAGAAAATTTCATAATAGTTCAACAACATAATTGGAAAGAATTTTTTTTATAGAATTTTTAAACCAAACACAAAATTAAATGGAAAGTAATAAATCAAACACGAAGTAAAAAATAATATCAACATTACTAATTCTTAAATAATTCATCCCTATATTATTAATTCTTACATTATTCATTTTTGTACCAAAGTATCCGTTTTAACATCAGGTATTTTTATTGAGCCAAATTGAATTGAAAAGGCAAAAAAGAAAGAATTTTAATGGGAAAACACAACAAAAAAATGAGTTGAGGATAAAAATATCAGAGGATTGTTCTCTCCTGAATTTCCAAGCATCAACACTACGTAGTTTCCCGTTTGTTCCCCTCCGACTTGTGTTCTTCTGCTAGCCACGCAACGCTCCCTGTGGACTCAACGGATCGAGCTCCACGGAGCAATATCGAGAGGCTTCCCGTTGGTTTACTACATTTCTAGGGCTTGAAACTCATCGAAATCAAACCTCATTTGGGAAATTTCTGCAGTTAAAAATCGTATCTGTCTTTTGAGAATCTCAAGCAGAGGCAGCTCAAGCAATGTACAGTGGCTCAAGCGATGGAGAAGGCCCTGAGGCTCCGGTGCAGCAACGAAAGATTCCTCCTGCATCGTCTATGCTTTGGGTCCGAAACCTCCGAAGATACATCGGATCCGGTGCGGGTCTCGGGTCTGAAGCCCTGATGGGTCAGTCTTTCCTCACAGGATTTACTCTTTTGAGTAGTTTCGGATTCGTATGGTTTGCCAGAACTTGTTTATATTTATTTCCATTTTTTTGTTTTACTGTCTCAGCTTTGTCTGTATTTTCCTTCATATATTAGTTGAAAATTGGACCACAAAGAGCTGAAGAAATAGGGAAAAGTTGGATATATAGGATTCCTACAGCTCAAATAGTTTGGGATTAGGATGCCTCTTTTATTGCTGCTGTATATATTTCATGCCGTTGTAGCAAGGATCACTGTCTGATATTTACTTGCTTTCTATTAATAAAAAGGTCCATCTAGAATTCACGTGGGCGACCTTTCTGCACTCTTGTGTCCAATGATTTCAAATTGACTCCGTATTTGTCACTTCAGTATGGATTAGTTTTCTGTAACTATTTTGGTTTCTAATTGCAGAGCTGGATTTTCTAAGCTAATTTATTTGTTTAGTTCTTTTCCCTCCTACATTTGCTTAAATGAGTGATTCAAACATTTTCTGTGTCAAAACCTTCTTTTTCGTGTGTTTTGGTTTGGTTGTACACGTCTCTTGGTATGCAAGTCAGTTGCTGCATTTGTAAATAATGAATCTATATGCAGTCGTTTGACTATGTCACCTTGTTTCCATTCAGAGCTTGAAACAAAAAGAATATTGCTAGATATATTTAAGGAGAAGCAACAAAAGAGTGCTGAAGCTGGCACAATTCCTAGCTTTTATAAGAAGGTATCACACTTCATTCTTATAAGATAGTGTAAGTTGTGTTGTTCCTACCTTATTCCTATTCTCATCCTTACTACTTCTATCATTTTTTCTTTCTTATAGAAACCTGAAGAGGGATCTATCAGTCATAGGGTTCAGAGGCTGGCAAAATACCGATTTTTAAAGGTATTAATACCCTTTTCCTGGTTTCGATATGGTTACTAGTTGAAAGGCCTTGAACATTGGGGCCAGTCTTCCAGTGCTCATGGCCAAGGAGCATCTCGCTGTTATTTCTAAGGGATTCTGGTTTTCTGGTTTGACGGCTCACGGCCATCATGTTGATATTGAATTATTGATGGCTAGTATTTTTACCTATTTTCAAAAAACGCGTCACTGGGATTGTTACTATTGTAGAACTCATTTTTTTTTAAAAAATATGAAGTTAATCAACTACTTTTATTTGTTCAGAAACAATCTGACCTTTTGCTGAATGCTGATGATTTGGATGCTATGTGGGTCTGCTTAAGAGAGAACTGTGTGATAGATGATGCAACTGGTGCAGAAAAGGTTAGACCTTATTTAATTTTCCGGCAGCTTCAACTTCAATAGTCAGCCTCAAGTGAGATACTCTTTGAGAGGCTTCCCTCTCTTGTCTCATGTTTGCACACACACTAACACTTACATAGATATGGGCATATATTTTGCACTCGAGCTCTGTGTTGTTTTCCCTTCCCTTTTTTTGTGCAAGTGATTGGTAAACTGCCATATTTTTAATTAAACTGGTTAGACTCAATCATAGGTTTCTGTGTTAATCTTAACTTCATAATGGAGTAATGTGTTGATAAAAATTATAGCATATTGAGGTTCTCCACATAGTCTCCTTTATTTGCAAAAATGTCTAAACTGGGTTTGCAAAAACGCACCTACATGGGCACATAGGTGCATCATTCAGAGAACTGTCAGCAGATTTCTATTTGTTGAATTTAGAGTTTGAGACTATAATTCACTTAGTGTTAGATGGACAATTTTAAAGTCATCATCATTTCGATTTTTCGGCCAAATGGATGACATACTTAATCACTCCAGTCACTTGAAACCTACTTCCCATTTACTTTGGATCAGCTAATAATAACTTTAAAAATGTTGATGAAAGAGGTTTTAAGGGTCTGTTTGTAAAGTCACCCTGGTAATTGGAATGTAATTACTTGGTCAGTAGGTAAATTGGATGTAACTACACTCTCCAATTTTCAGGGGGGAGGCTGTGAACTGCTGGTAATTATATGGTGCAATTACAAGTTGGCTACTTTTAAATTTCTTCCTTTTATTTTTATTGTTTAATTTTAGTTTTTATTTCTATATATTTTCTAAAACTATATTTTTCTTTTATATTATTTATATTTAATTTCCTTCTCATTCTCAACTTTACTTCATGTGATTCCAAGCAATCTTATATGTTAAGTATCTTTTTTTGTTCTATATTTATTTTTTTCATTAGCATAAATTTTTAGTATTCTAATTTTTAAATTAAAGTAGAATTCATTTTTGAATAAAGTTATAGACTTAAATGTTTTTTTCTCTTTTAGATCAGACTTTATGTACCTTATGTTGAAAATTGACATAAGAGTATTATGTCAAATTTTTTGTTTTGCAACTTATGTTATATTTTTAGTTTCATTTGTTTGAGTAGTATTAACTTGATATTTCATATTACTAGCCATTTATTTTTTAAGACTTGATAGATATATCTTTTGTTAAATATTTAATAATTTTATACCATTATGTTTACTATATTAATATTTATGTCAAACATGCATTTCATGACGTTCATAGAAATGTTGCATTTTTAGTATTTATGATTAATTTAGTTAAAATACACTAATTTTAAAAGTATAAATTAATTTTTTATAATATTAGTTAAGGACATATATTTATTAATTAATATATTTTCAAAAGACTATGTATCTTAAATATTTCAATTTTAGATAATTAATTCTTATTTTTAAATTTTAATATAGCCTTGTGATTACATTTGTGCAACAAAACAGTATAATGTAATTACGTTGTGGCAAACAAATAGGTCAGTGTAATTACTAGGTTGTGTAGTTAGTAGGTTAATAATTGCTACTCTCATAATTACGCCAATTCCAATTATTGGGGGCTTTCCAAACATACCCTAAGTGCTTATGGATTCATTTCTCATCCTCCAGATGTTTGTTTAATTTGCTCCTTGTTAATGTGCTTTTAAAGATATCTAATTGCTTGACTATATCTTTAGCTTCTACAACTGCTACTCATTTATGTCGGTTTCACTTCCTTCGTTTTCATTTATTTGAGCAATTAACCACATACGTTGTTTTGAGCCATCTGAGAAAAGCAGTCACAAAGTTTCTTGATTTATTTTTGTTGTTATATCATCATTACATGTAATAATTCTTTGCTTTCATGTTATACTTGTAAGCATGAAATGCTGAGGAAGTTATTCTGTCTTGTTTAGATGAATTATGAAGACTTTTGCCACATTGCCTCTGTCTGTACAGAACAAATAGGGCCTAAATGTCGCCGCTTTTTCAGTCCTTCAAATTTCATGAAGTTTGAGAAGGATGAATCGGGAAGAATTGCCATCCTGCCATTTTACCTTTATGTCATGCGTACAGTGAGTATTATCAACCCCTACCTGCAAAGTCCCTTAGTTCTAATTTTCTTCCTTGAACAGTGTTTAATACACTCAGATTTCTTCCCCTGTCCCTGACATGAACTTGCTGGAACGATCAAAACACATCACGTGCATTCAGTGTCTTTGTCAACATTGCTAATTTTCTTTTTTTTTTTAAAAAAAAAAAAGAAAAACAAGGAAAATGTGATGGAACTAAACAAAGGAAAAATGTTGATATAATTCATCATTTGAGAAGAGAGAATTTTTCCTTACAGGATTGCTCACCTCTGAACTGCATAAATAACTCTGTTTTATTTGATTTAAAAAAATTGGAGGCACCATGAAATTGGTTGTCCCTCCAATTCTATAATTGAGTTAATAAGTTATTTGCAGATCTTGGTGTCTCTCTACTTAGACTTATTTTGAACAGGAAGTTCTGTTGAAACAAAAAGTTCATCGAATAGTATGGCGTTTCAGCTCTGTAAGAATTTTGTGATGCATAATTATTGGAAGTTTTTCACAGTTGAAAGAGATATCTGAAAGCTTCCTGCAGGCAAGCTACTTGGATATGATTTTCTAAGGAGGGTTCATCTTGCCAGATATAATGGTCACTTTTATGTTTGGTGACCAAAAGTCAGTGGTCCCTTCCATATTATTGATTTTGAGAAAGTTGGCCATTTGATGCTTGTTATTTCATGGAACTTGATCATTAGTAGTCTTCAGACATCTGGGAGAATTGATGCTTCTTCTTGGCTTACCAAAATGGAGAGTTGATCTCAGCTTAAAATAAATTAGGAAAAGGTATTAAGCTGTCTGTATCAGATTTTGCATATGTAATGTAATCTCTCTACTTTTTAGGTTTCTCTTACTCAAGCCCGCATTGACATGAGTGAGCTTGATGAAGACTCTGATGGTTTCCTTCAACCCCATGTATGGTTCTTCACTATCCTCAACTCCAATGTTTTACACTTCTTTCATGTCGTATACAGTTATCATCTTCGTATAATTAGCTTGCTTAGGCTAATTGAATTCACATGTGTACTTTTTTGGGGGTCAAATAGGAAATGGAAGCCTATATACGGGGCCTGATTCCTAACCTAGCACAGCTTCGAGACATGCCAGCAGCTTTTGTGCAAATGTATTGCCGTATAGCTGCACACAAATTTTTCTTCTTTTGTGATCCCCATAGACGAGGTTTGTGTTACCATCTGTCTTATGTGTTACTCCTGCTGTTTTGTATCCAGCAAATCAGTAATTTTTCCAAGAACATATGGTCTTGCTTTACGTCCCCAATCCATTAGATGTTCATTGCCTTTATGTTGGGCTGCTGGACAAACTCTTTTTACACAGTTATTAGCTGAATTTAGCTTGAAAACTGCAACATTAACCCCTACAGGTAAGGCATGCATAAAAAAGATATTACTCAGCAACTGTCTCCAAGAGTTGATGGAACTTCACCAGGTAACTTCTTGTTGTCTACTACTGCTTTATGCAATTAAGCTTGCTTTAAGGGCTACAGATAAATATTGCAAAATTTCTTTCAAGTGTATGTCAGTTTAGCTATCATTTGTTTGTTTGACAGTTTTAATTGTGCTTAATTCTCAATCCTAAAGGAAATGCACACTGCCCTTCAGTGTAATCAGCCTTGATTTAACTTCTTACATGTAGAGCAAGATTTGAGGTGTGGATTCCTTATAATCGAACCGTCTTCCCTCATTTACTCCAGTTTCCTTTTTGTGCTATAAAGCACCTAAAAGGGGAATTTGAGTGGGGTGGGAATGACAAAGGCTTTAGGTGTTTGGCCATGAAATTTTTTCACTTTTTTCCGGAGATGAACTCCAGAATTTTCTAGAATTTGAAGACAGCGGAAAGGTATTCTCTTTTTTCACTCTAAATTACTCTCTAAAACTCAAAAATAACTCCAATTTTCAAATTTCATTTTGCACTTCGGAAACAAAAAACTATTATTTTTTAGTCTGCCCATTATATATTGTCATATCTAATAACTCCAATTTTCAAATTTCATTTTGCACTTCGGAAACAAAAAACTATTATTATTTTTTTTCAAATTTCACAATGGAACATGGCCAAACACCCACTTAGTATTCCAGATGCCATGTTTCAGCTTCAGTTGAGTAGTTTGACTAACTGGAGGAACACAATAAAGTGATAACTTACTTTGAGTTCGTGGACCTTCTTATTTTAGATTGTAAAAGGATGGACTTAAAGCTCTGACCAAATGGGAGATTCAGACATAACATATTGCTTATTCTCTGTCTAATCAATCCAATTGAAGTTCAGAAATGCTTCTAAGGAGCTATTGTCAGATTATCATTGTTTAAGTTTTGGGACTTGGTGAAATACCTGAAGAAACTTTTATATCTCAAATTAGTTCTGTCAACTTCTGATATTTTTGCAACTCTAGTATTTTGCTAAATACTATTGTTTTAAAATTGTGGGTTGACAAGTAAAATCAGGTTATTCGGCTGTTCCCAGAATTTTGAAACACATAAAAGAAACGATTGCAGGTTATTATTTTGCATAATCTTATCTAAGATTTTGGTGCAGTTATTTTGTCAAGAAAACCAACTTTTACAAACTATCACCTAGCAGACATTCATTATATTCGGCAGAAGCATATCACCGTACTGTTATTGTTTCCCTATTTGTTTTGAAAGTAAGACACTGCCGTTGCATTAGTCTTTTTACTTTGAGGATGACATGTTCACATTTTTTGTTCTACTAGGAAACTGAAGAAGAAGTCACTGACACAGAACAAGCTGAAAACTGGTTTTCCTTGACTTCTGCACAGCGGATTTGTGGTCAGTGCTTTGAATTCCTTAATCTAGAAGCAGATCCATGTGATATTTTATTTACTGCTTTCCTTTTACCCAGCTTTTGTTGGAGCTGTCTTTGAGTTTTCGTTCAGTCATTGGGAATCGAGCTTGGGGTATGTCAGTAGATTTGGATTTGGGAACGGGGAGGGGAAAGGGGCTAGTCAATAGTGAATCAAACCCACACCTATTGTGTGGGACTCTTACCAGCTGTACTGTAACCCTTGGTTGCAGTATGTTTATGCTATAGTTCCAAGGTTGCCCAATTCCCCAACCATTTTGTCTGCTAGTTTACCAAATCTGATACATTGTTACCCTTTGAATGACTTTAGTTCCACATAGTATGTCTAGTAAACACAGAACTGTAAGTTGTAACTGGATATCCTGGCTAGAAAAAGTAAGTTTTCCCAAGTAACCACCTTCAAACAAAAGACCACCCTTTATACTGCCATAAGTTCTCAAGTAGTCAAACTATACCTTACGAAGCCCCTCTGTGCCCAAAATGTCCACATCAAGCAAACAAACAAAAATTGCCAGTTCAGTGCTTCCAATTTTCTCAATACTTGGTCCTGCATTAAAAGATTGGTTGAATCTGTCATATGAGCTGGTGAAAATTCTAATACAAATGGCATACAATGGAGAAAATAGGTAGTTATATGTCCACAGACTTGCTACGTGGTTGTTGGGGGAAGTACGATATCCCAATTACCATTGTAGTTATGGTCACACACCTTTCGTAGTACTCCCCTCTTTTCTCCACAGTTTCCTCATTTCCCTTCTTTGTCTTCTTATCCCCCCACCCACTCCGTCTCTCTCTCTATGCTGTTTTCTTGTTTTAATTTTTTATTTTTATTTTTCTGCGTTCAGTCCTCTTATTCCTTGATTTATGATCTATATGCTTTTATGAATTATGCAGACATGTTTCTTGCTCTTGATAAAGATATGAATGGAACATTAAGCAAGCAGGAGCTAAGGGAATATGCAGATGGTACACTAACAGATATCTTCATTGAAAGAGGTAAAATTGAGTAATGTATCTTTCTTGAGAATCTATTGGATGTTTCTGATGTGTAGTCCACTGCAGTTGTGCTCTCTTTTCCTAACTATTTCTTCCATTTTCTACAATTATTGCTTGAATCTGTCCCATAGGTCAGTCGTGCAGTTCACATTGAAACCTTGCTGTCCAAGATACCTGACATTAAACCTAGGAATTTGCTTTAAAATTGCTCTCCTATCTAAACTAGGTACGGATTTATCAATGGCACTTTTTTTGATACTGGGGCTTCACCGGTGGGCATTGGTTCCAGAATGAGTGAGGTGTCTCATCAAGGGATTTCCTTGCCAAATTCTGCTCTGATGGTAATAGTGCTGGCAAATGGACTGCTCAGATCGTATAAGAGTGCATTGAAAATGGGTTAGATAAAAACAAATAAAATATCCGACCCATCTATATTATCCATGTCTTTTAAAATGTTGATGTTATTCAGAGAATTCCTAGTCTGCCCATTATATATTGTCATATCTTCACCATTGTTTTCCTTCTTGCTTTGTTCATACAGATCTCCCTCCAGACATACTTATCTAACTACAGACATTATAGCAGCATGAATTGAATGATCCCAACAAAATACTGATCTTTGGTAGAAAATAATGTAACACAAAATTTCAGTAGTAACTTCTAAAGTAAAGATAGCTTGATTGTCTCCAATTTGAGATGAACAAAAGTATAACTGATAAAATAGCCAAACATGAAACTGAAAATGTCACTACCCGATTTCTCAAATTATGATGGCACCTACTATCAACCCACTAGTAAGTAAGCCTAACCCATAGTCCAGAACCATAGGTAACGAACTATCAAAGGCGGAAGAAAGAACACCAACAACAATGGTAATAATAAGAAAAGAGAGGAAGAAGAGAAACAATAAACAAAATAAAATTTCAAGATCTGGTACAGTCGGTAGTTGAGCTACTAAACAAAATAAAGGAGTGCAAAGCTTATATAGATACACTAACAATAATGAAAGTATAGACTAGCTCGAATACAAGATGAAGACTAGTCCTCGCCAAAACAGAAGGAGATAGGCAGCTTCGAACATCAGAAGCTCACCCAAGACCCTGAATCCTAAGAGCTACTCCGTACGATATCCAAGTCCGCAACGAGCAACGAGAACCTGGACTATGATCTGCAGGGTGCAAAAGCATAGTATGAGTACCAACAAGTGGCACTTAGTAGGCATAGGTCGATTGAGTTCCAAAGATAAAGTAAGTACAAAGATCATGTAAGCAAGGAGCATATATTACAGGAAACTAAAACAGTAGTAGGAAGCTCATAATAAGAACCAACTTATATAAGAAAAGGATGAAAAGGGAAACAAGCAATGAAACAAGAGACATACCTGGTGGCGCCAACCCAGAACCTAATCATGAAGACACCTTACGAAGTAGGACAATTCAACTGAAGGTATCCTAGTAGACTATCACACAAATACCTGCACAAAAAGGGTGAGATAAAAAAGAACAAGGGCAGTAACCACCTTCAAACAAAAGACCACCCTTTATACTGCCATAAGTTCTCAAGTAGTCAAACTATACCTTACGAAGCCCCTCTGTGCCCAAAATGTCCACATCAAGCAAACAAAACTCATATGGCGTTCCATACTACCATTTGGTACAAACAAATATTCTGGTGATAGGCAGTGCACATGAATGAGAGTTATGCAATAAAAACCACTAGTACCATTAGTGCCATGTGTCTCATACCAAGGTATATACACCCACTTCCAGTCTTGGCCAGGAAGTGGGACCTGTGTGCCTCTCTGCGATCACCATGGAGGGCTCGAGTATATATATATATATATATATATATATATATATATATATATATATCCTTGATCCTCTAGGATCTGCTCTGCCATGGTGGCCACAAGTACTAAGTCAAATCAGTATAGAAAAGGGTCGGGGACTCACCGCCCAAGCCAAAAACATAACAAGAACATCCCAGATGCCTCAACCAAAAATATAATGAGCGAGCGCATCCTAGATGCCTTCGGTCCAAATATCAAGTAGTAAAGGTAGTTGGCCTGGTGGCAATTGACTTGAGCCTTGAGATTTGTGCCCTTTCAAGGTCTCAAGTTCGAAACCCACTGGGTCCAAACAATTTCTGAAGGCCATCGGACTGGGTAAAACCTGAATTACTATGGTGCACTTGCGGAAAACTCCTTGTCGAGGGCCTGTACCCTCAGGTTAGTTGAGGCTCAAAGAGACTCGGACAGTCGGTGCAAATAAACAAAAAGGTAGTACGATACTCATTTAGAAAATTCGTAGAAAATAACGTGGGTAAACACTCGATTTTCTCAAAACAATGCCAGGAACCAATGCATGTACCTAGAGTTGTACTACAATCATGCATGAACGAGTAACCAATGCATTACATGCCATCAGCAGCATCTGACCAACACGCAGAATCACATACAAAGTACTGCTATAAGTACCTAACTCCTATCGCACAGAAACAACCTGAAAATAACATCGATCTCTGGTCAAAGCCTAGGGCTTAAATGTAACCCGCAAAATCAACAATAATACCAAAAAGAATCTCAATTCTAACTGGGTAACAAGAAGGAAATTATGAAGAAGCAAGTGCTCACAAAGGCAATCAATAGCCACTAAATCCTATTTAAAGTCAACCCCGATGATACAAGCACAACTAATCCCACCAAACGGCCATAGAGAAAACATAAAGTAACCTAGCACTAAAACCTGAAATAGGGACAATATTTATTCACAAGCCTAACCGGGTGAAAACCACTGTACCAAGGTTACAACACAAGTGAAATAGGGACAATATTCATTCACAAGCCTAACCGGGTGAAAACCACTGTACCAAGGTTACAACACAAGTCCAACGCTAGTGAAGAATACTAAATCTTAGAAATTTCCACTAGAAACAACCATAACAATCCCCCATAACTCGCTCTAAGGTTCTAGCAATAGAGAATAATAATTCAACAAGCAACCTACTCTGAGGAAGTTAATAACGCTAAACTAAGGCAAAATCAATAATTTCTCGACCAAACTAAAGGTTTCATAAGGCCAGACTCGCCTAGGATTCGGGCCTGAAACAAGAAAGCAAGAATAAAAGGGGCAGAACCTAACCCATTACATACAACCCAAACCATATGAAATTTATGCTAAACAATATCTTATAAAGCTCAACTAAAAGAGAGTAGACCTGTAGCCTACCTCGAAGCCGAACACACGTGCTCCAAGTCCAAGAAACCCACTGGGTCCAAACAATTTCTGAAGGCCATCGGACTGGGTAAAACCTGAATTACTATGGTGCACTTGCGGAAAACTCCTTGTCGAGGGCCTGTACCCTCAGGTTAGTTGAGGCTCAAAGAGACTCGGACAGTCGGTGCAAATAAACAAAAAGGTAGTACGATACTCATTTAGAAAATTCGTAGAAAATAATGTGGGTAAACAATCGATTTTCTCAAAACAATGCCAGGAACCAATGCATGCACCTACAGTTGTACTACAATCATTCATGAACGAGTAACCAATGCATTACATGCCATCAGCAGCATCTGACCAACACGCAGAATCACATACAAAGTACTGCTATAAGTACCTAACTCCTAGAGCACAGAAACGACCTGAAAATAGCATCGATCTCTAGTCAAAGCCTAGGGCTTAAATGTACCCCGCAAAGTCAACAATAATACCAAAAAGAATCTCAATTCTAACTGGGTAACAAGAAGGATATTATGAAGAAACAAGTGCTCAAAAAGGCCATAGAGAAAACATAAAGTAACCTAGCACTCAAACCTGAAATAGGGACAATATTTATTCACAAGCCTAACCGGGTGAAAACCACTGTACCAAGGTTACAACACAAGTCCAACGCTAGTGAAGAATAGTAAATCTTAGAAATTTCCAATAGAAACAACCATAAAGGTTCTAGCAATAGGGAATAATAATTCAACAGGCAACCTACTCTGAGGAAGTTCATAACGCTAAACTAAGCCAAAATCAATATTTTCTCGACCAAACTAAAGGTTTCATAAGGCCAGACTCGCCTAGGACT
>BAUE01073383.1:0-22750 GCA_000787875.1 Solanum virginianum | reverse complement strand
TCGGCTTCGCCCAAGGGCCGACTTCGCTTAGTGGAGTCATGCTGTGATTGGACTCATGTTTTGATGGCTTTATACCATATTTTGGTAACTATTGGTTGGATATGACGGGGTCGGCTTCGCCCCAGGGCCGGCTTTGCTTAGTGGAGTTATGCAGTGGTGGGGCCTATGATATGATGGCTTTATGCCACACTTGGGTAACTAAGTTCAGGAACGCCGGCTCACTTACCCCACACGTTCATGTTATGTATCGGTGATTCGGTCAGGTGAAATCTTCTGGAGTTATGCTGTGTATGGCGTGACTATGGTGGTCGCCATCGTTCCCGTCCGTTGATTCTTATAAGTATTTCTTTAATTCTTGGTTAAACTGAAAAGCCATAATTTGGCACACGTATAAAAAGGAAATCCTATGACTATGTTTAGTATCCTATTCTGATAACCACATGTGAATTCTATGTTTATGTTCAGTTTGATACCTGATAACCACATGTGAATCCTATGTTTATGTTCAGTTTGATACACTGATGACTCCAGGTACATCCTACGTCTATGTTCAGTTGTTATTATGGTATTGAAATGTACTTTCTGCTTTACATGCTTGTCTGTGGATACATGGTAAGAGTGGGTCATATCTGATGGTTTTCCAGCATCTTATATATATGTATATGTTTGACATATGATACTAGCCACCAGTTTGAGTATTCTGATTCTCTTCTATGATTTTAGGCGGCAGGACCGCAGCGGTGACCTTGTCGGCCCGCGTATTCATGTTTGTACTCTGGTTGTTGGTTCGCTGTATCCTTCTGTTTCAGGTGGCTAGTCCATAATACAGAGGAAACTCTACCCAAATCTGTGTAAAATGTATAGTAACTCATGTAATTATCTAATTTGATCATGTTGTCTGGGTACCCTAGCGGGTACCAGTCACGGCCCATGGGTTGGGTCGTGACACTTAGAATGCAAGAGAATGAAACTATTGTTAAATATTCTAACAAAATTTCCTTCATTGGTAATAAAATGAGGTTGCTGGGCAAGGATTTTAAAGATGACAGACTAGTAAAAAAAAATTCTTGCGACAGTTTCAGAGAGATTCGTGTCTAAAATTTCATCTCTGGAAGAGTCTAAAGATCTCTCTACTATCTCTGTTTAAGAGCTAATAAGTGCACTTTAAACACAAGGGCAAAGAAGTGTCATCAGACAACACAAAGTTATTGATAGTGCTCTTTATGCACAAAACATAAAAGGAAAAGGTAATTATCCTCTTTGTAAATACTTCATAGGAAAGACACATTTGTAGAAATTTTAATTTATTGGTAGAGACTGATACAATATGTGAAAATTGCAAACAAGCAGATCATGTTACAAAAGTGTACGAGCTAAATTTAATATGTTAAATATTTAATACTACTTCTTCTACGGATGTTCGCAGAATTCTAAACTTTCTATGCATATTACTATGTGGCCAATCATGTTGTATCACTCGTTTAATATTCTCGCCAGTTATCACCTTATTTTTTGATTTAATCTTATAAAATTAACCCTTTGTTTGATAATTTGAAAATGCTTGGGTTATATATCATCAATATTTTTCTGCAAATGTTGTAGTTTTATCATTTAGCCACATCAAGATGTTAAAGTAGTTCAACTTGCATGTCCAATCTCACACTTGTCTATGACCAAAATTGACATTTTCTATGATTTTTAAGCAACCAGACCAACTTGAGAGCTCTTCTGTGTGCTTTGCTATACAATTATTTTCTTGTTTGTTTATTTTCTCTGTAATAGAACGTAAAACAACAACATATTCAATGAAATTCCACTAGATGGGCTCTCAAGAGGATAGAGTGTATGCAGACCTTACTACTACCTCATAAAAGCTGAAAGGTTGTTTTCAAAGGACCCTCAACTTAAGTACAACAAACCCAAGTATGCTTTGCTTGAGTAGTAAGTACGCTTCTTTTACTTGGGTTTGATGTACTTAAGCTGAGGGTCTTTTGGAATTAGCGTCTATACCTCCATAAGGTAATGGTAAAGTTTGCATATACTCTATCCTCTCCAGACCTACCTAGAGGTATTTCACTAAGTATTTTGTTGTTGTTATTGGAAATACTATTATGGAGGAAATAGACAAACAAGAGACTAATTGTCAAGCAAAGCATATAGTAGAGCATGTGCATAACATACTTAAGAATAGATGGTTCTTCATACTTCCATGAGCCATAAACTCGTGAGTGGCATCTCATCGCTTTCCTTGCAATAGCCTACTAACTTAACTAAATTCAGATTGTGGAGATTGGTAAAATTACTGGTTTAAACTTTAGAAATCCACAAAATAAACACAATAACTAGAAAGTAGTATTCGAGCTGCTTCCTAAGATCTTGAAGTCCATACGTAGTCAGAATTTTTACTGCAACAGCAAGCCTAGTATCGCTTTTCACTGGCGAACTTCCACTCTCATCGATCCAACCCTTGTAAACAGAACCAAACCAGAATATTCCAAGAATACCTTCAAGCTTGATGTTTCCGATTTCCAACCCCAATTCATTGAAAGCAAAGTTTTTCATACCTGTGAAGCTGCTATAACCAGTTCCCAGTCTCTATTAGGAGTGAATGAAGTAGTTTCAACATTCAGAAACTATGAGCAATGAGGTTAAACTACCATTACTTAGAAAAATGATTATTTTTTATGAACACTTTCTACTAGCAAAGGATGTTAAGAGCTCTAAAGTTTGTCTGGTTTATTGAAATCCATATAAAATGTCAATTAATTTTATCAAACTTATTGCATAGATAAGTGTGAGATTGGAGATGCAAATTTGAACTTCTTTTAGCATCATGATGTGGCTAAATGATATAACTACGACAACATTTCCAACAAAGGATTGACTATATTACCCAATCATTTTCAAATCAACAAAAGAAATTTATGTCACTGGCCACCAATGTAGGTCTACTAGAGCCATCAAAGTTAAAATTGGAATTTTTTTTAGCATTTTTCAAATGATTTTTTAGATCAAAATTTTCTTCATTGAAAAGATCTCTTTCAATAGCACAAACTTCAAATTTGATTTCTAAAGTGTTTTTCTCATCTTTAATGGATCTGATATTCTCAAAGGATTTTTTTAAGTCCATAATGGGAAGAGCTTTCAATTCAAAACTGTTATTGCAAAAGTCATTCTTTACCTGGCTAGATTCACCAATTGCCATGAAACAAACATTCCCAAATTCTTCTTGATCATATTCAGAAGTGTCCTCATCACTCTAGCTGCGAAATGTCTTGTTTTTGGATTGTCCTTGAGGATATCTTCTCTTGGCCTCAGAACATTTACTTTTAATGTGTCCAGATTTTCCACATCCATCGCACCTACCATCATTTCTGTTGTAATTTGTTATTTGCTTAATTTTGGAATAGTTTTGCTTACTTCTTCATTGGTTTTTGTTGCGTTTGAAGGTTTCCATCAATGACTTAGTGATCAGTTCAATTTCATCTTCATTTAGATCTTCTTCATCATCCTGATTTTTATCAGAGGATTTGAAGCAACATATTTTTTCTTGTCATCTTCTTTCCATTTTTTTAGATGTGTTTTCTCAAAAGCAATCAGATCAACTCTGACTTCATTATAAGTGAAGTTTTTAAGATCCATGCTTTCAAGAGCAATCATTTTGACGTGCCATTGAGGAGGAAGACTTTTGAGGATTCTTCTGATGTGCTCAACGGGAAAATATTCTTTACCTGCAACCTTGAATTCACCAATGATTTTGCTGAGACGGGCAAACATGCTTTCAACTGATTCTCCTGCTTTTATCTGAAATAGCTCATATTCATAAATAAGAAGACTGACAATTATCTCCTTGACTTTGTCAGTTCCTTCATACATGACTTCTAGTTTATCCCGCATTTCCTTGGCAGTGTCAGCTAGAGATCTTTTCACATTCTTCTCCGTTGATGGCATTGTAGAGAACATTTTTTGCCTTGGAGTTTATTTGAATAACTTCCATTTGTTCGTTTGTGTAGTTCTCTAGACTGGATATGATTGGTGCCTGGTTGCCTTCACTGCTTGATTGACCGTCAGTTGTTGGCTTAGCCACAGGAATGGAAATGTCTTCAAGTTTTATAACTTTCCAAACCTTCACATCACACGATTTTATGAATGTTTCCATTCTAATCTTCCAGTGAGAGAAAGTGCTTTCCATTGAAGTGGGGAGGTCTGGTTTAAGATGTTCCCTCTTGAAACAAAGCTTCAATTGTTTGATGTTGATTTGTCATGATCGTTTCTCACCCGTGGTTAGACAAAAAAATATAGTGAGACTCCACTCTGATGTCAATTGAAAGTTCAAGAAGGGGTGGGGGGGGTGAATTGAATTTTCTTTCTTATTTTTCAAAGTCTACTTTTAATTAGTCAGCTAGCTCTAGTAGGAGTAGACTAAAACAAATGAAGTAGCATGACGAAATTTAAAATATGTAAAGGAAAATTCAACATCAGATATCTATATTTTTTCAGATTCAATGTGAATCCTATGTCCAGTCCCTTTGGGTTGCAAGGAATATTTCTTCAAGCCTTGGTAAAGTGTGGTTATAAAAATTGAATTTAATCTACTCTCGATTCTATTCTTGTTTTCTTTTTCTTTTTGATACAATCCTCTCTTTCAAATCTTTATTCTTTATCTCTATCTTTTTTTCATAGTAAAACAAAGGATTATAATGATTTTTTAAAGATGAAAAGCTTTTGAAGAAGGTCTTGAACGCAGTAGGCTTGTATGAGCCTTTGAGATATTCGGATATCTCCTTTTATATGAAGAGATGACATCCCAAGGAAATTGATCCTTAGAATCAGGCAATGTGGATTACTTCTTCCAAGGATAAGGGCGAGAGTTTAGGCTAGGCAATCTTGCGCAGATCTTCTCATTTGATTTCTGGATTGACGGCGGAAGTCTTCAACTTGAAAGTCTTCTTTGATCTTGATTGATTCTCCGGATCTACTTGATTTATCTTCCTGATCTTGATTCATTCTCTTGATTGATTTTTCTGAACTTGAATGATTCCCCAATTTTGTGTTTCTTTCTTCTTGCTGCTTGATTGATTTCTTTTCCAAGTCAGGCGTGCTGATTGATTTTCCAAATGTCTTGACAGATTTCTTGTTGCCGCATTAAATCTTTCTCTGATATTGTACTAGCTTATATCTTGAGATAAATCTTCTAGCTGATTGTCTCCAATTTTGATCTTATTTCCTTTTGGCGTTTTCTGCACAATCATCATTCAAAATAATTAGCACTAACAAATGCCACTACTGAATTCTTTGATTTCACTTTCAAAGTTGTGCAATGAGAAATTTTGTTAACTTCAACATACATCAAACTCCCTTGGTGATTTTTCATACAATAATCCATATCACTAGCCACCAATATAAGTCTACTAGAGCCATCAAAGTTACATTTAAAAGCACCTTCTTCAAGACATCTCTACCTTAGAACTCTGCAAGCCCTGATAGGACTATAGGTACTTCCATCAGCCATGTATATATTATTTTGATCATTAAATATATATTCTTGTTGATCTCTATTTTCATTAAATTCCTTGACATTTTGCCTCGATGTTTGAGTACATTCCTTCTTCTCTATACTCGACAAATTTCAACATAAAACAAAAGCAATGACTGAAGATACTCTCCTATGTTGTCATAAGCGTGCTTTACGTACCCTTGGAAAACAACCCCCATCATTGTATCTAGTCTCAACATATTTTTCTTCTTTTTGTATTGTGTCTTTTTGTGTGTATCACAAATCTAACAAAGTAATGATTTTATGAGTTTCACTAATCATTGAGTTCTAGTTCCGGTATGAAATTGATATATGAAAATAAAAAAAACTAGGAAAGTTCAGGCAAGTTTGCGTAGTCTCTGTAAACTTGCCTGAACTTTCTAAACTTGCCTGAACTTTTCTAGTTTTTTGAGTTTCATCTATCAATTTAATACCAGCACTATAATTCAGTGATTAGCAGAACTTATAAAATCATTGCGTTGTTAGATTTGTTATACACACAAAAAGACACAATATAAAAAAAAGAAAAATATGTTGAGACTAGATACAACGATGGGGGGGTTGTTTTTCGAGGGTACGTGAAGCATGCTTATGACAACATCGGAGTGTATCTTCAATCATAGCTTTTGTTTCCTGTTGAAATTTGTCAAGTATGGAGGAGAAGAATTGTACTCAAACATCAAGGAAAATTGTCAAGGAATTTAATGAAAATGGAGATAAAAAGAATATATATTTAATGACTAAAGCAAGATATCCATGGCTGATGGAAGTATCTATAGTCCTATCATGGCTTGTAGAGTTCTAAGGTGAAGATGTCTTGAAAAAGGTACTTTTAAATGTAACTTCGATGGCTCTAGTAGACCTATATTGGTGGGTAGTGATATGGATTACTCTTTGAAAAATCACCAAGGGAGTTTGATATATGTTGAAGTTAACAAAATTTCTCATTGCACAATTTTGGAAGTGAAATCGAAGAAATCAGTAGTGGCATTTGTTAGTGCTAATTAGTTTGAATGATAACTGTGCATGAATCATCAAAAGGAAACAAGATCAAAATGGACAAAATTAGCAAGAAGATTTATCTCAAGATACAAGCTTGGACAAAATCAGATCAAGATTTAATGCGACAACAAGAAATCTATCAAGACAATTGGAGAATCAATTAGCACGCCTGATTTGAAAAAAAAATCCATCATGCAGCAAGAAGAAAGGAACGCAAAATTGAAGAATCAATCAAGATCAGAAAAATCAATCAAGAGAACAAATCAAGATCAAGAAGATAAATTAAGAAGATCGTGAGAATCAGTCAAGATCAAAGAAGACCCTCAAGATAGAAGACTTGCAGTGTCAATCCAGAGATCAAGTGAGAAGATCTACACTAGATTGCCTATCCTAAAGCCTTGTTCTTATCCTTGGAAGAAGGAATTCACATTGCCTGATTCCAAGGATCAAATCCCTTGGGATGCCATCTCTTCATATAAAAGGAGGCATCCAAATATCTCAAAGACTTATACAAGTCTCTTGCATTCAAGACCTTCTTCAAACGCTCTTTATCTTTAAAAAAACACATTGTAATCCTTGCTATACTATAAAAAAAGAGAGAGAAAAAGAAAAAAAAATCTAAAAGAGAGGACTGTATCAAAAAGAAAAAGAAAATAAGAAAAGAATCGAGAATAGATTAAGTTCAATTTTTTGTAACCACACTTTAGCGAGGCTTGAAGAGACATTACTTGCAACTCAGTGGGACTAGACATAGGATTCACATTGAATCTGAACTAGTATAAATATCTGATGTTGAATTTTTCTTTACATACTTTAAATTTTGGCATGCTACTTTATCTGTTTTAGTTGACTACTACTATAGCTAGCTGACTAATTAAAAGTAGACTTTGAAAAATAAGAAAGAAAATTCAATTCAACCCCCTCTTGCGATTTCAATTGGTATCAGAGCCTAATCTCATTATATTTTCTATCTAACTACAAGTGAGAAAAGATCATGGTAAATCAACATCAAACAATTGGAGCTTTGTTTCAAGAGGGAACATTTCAAGCAAGACCTCCCTACTTCGATGGAAAGAACTTTCTCAATGGAATATTAGAATGGAAACATTCATAAAATCCTATGATGTAAAGGTCTGGAGAGCTATCAATCTTGGTGACATTCCCATTCATGTGGCTAAGCCAATAACTGAAGGTCAATCAAGCGCTGAAGGCAACCAGGCACCAATCATATCCAGTCTAGAGAACTACACAAATGAACAAATAGAAGTTATTCAAATAAACTCTAGGGAAAAAAATATTCTCTACAATGCCATCAGTGGTGATGAATATAAAAAGATCTCTAGTTGTGAAACTGCTAAGGAAATTCAGGATAAATTAGAAATCACCTATGAAGAAATTGACAAAGTCAAGGATACAACGTCAGTCTGCTTGTTTATGAATATGAGCTATTTCAAATAAAGGCTGGAGAATTAGTTGAAAGCATGTTTGCTTGTCTTAACAAAATCATTGGTGAACTCAAGGACGTAGGCAAAGAATATCCTTCTTTGAGCACATCAGAAGAGTTCTCAGAAGTCTTCCTTCTCAATGGCATGCTAAAGTGGTTGCTCTTGAAAGCATGGCTCTTAAAATCTTCACTTATGATGAAGTTAGAGGTGATTTGATTGCTTTTGAGAAAATACATCTCAACAAAAAGGGTAAAGAACATGACAAGAAAAAATATGTTGCTTTCGAAGTCTCTCATGAAAATAAGGATGATGAAGAAGACGTAAATGAAGATGAAATTGCACTGGTCACTAAGTTAGTGATGGAAACCTTCAAATGCAAGAGAAACCAATGAAGAGGTAAGCAAAACTATTCCAAAATAAGCAAAAAACAAATTACAACAGAAATGATGGCAGTTGCTAGGAATATGGCAAATATGGACATATTGCAAGTGAATGTCCTGAGGCCAAGGGAAGATATCCTCAAGGACAATCCAAAAACAAGGCATTTAGTGGCTAGAGTGATGAGGACACTTCTGAATATGGTCAAGAAGATTTTGGAAATATTTGCTTCATGGCAATTGGTGAATCTAGCCAGGTAAAGAATGACTTTTACAATAACTATTTTGATCGAGCCATTGTTGACCTAAAAAAATTCCTTTGACAATATCAGATCCATTTAAGATGAGAAAACTCCTTAGACATCAAACTTGAAGTTTGTGCCGTTGAAAGAAATCTTTTGGATAAAGAAAATTTTGATCTAAAAATCATTTAAAAAATGCTAAAAAGAATTTCCAATTCTAATAGATCATATAAGTCAACTAGTTCCCAAAGTGAATTTTTTAGCTTCTTTGGCTCAGACAAATATGATAAAAGCTCTTGCCATTGTTGTGGGGAAATTGGCGACACCTATTCTAAAGGCAGATTTCGTCACTCAAAACCATTTAATATGGTCTGATTAAAGGTACTACTAACCATAAAGGACCCAAAAATATTTGGGTACCTAAAAATCAAAATTGATCTTGTTTTGCAGGAACATTGCACTAAAGGCAAAAGAAAGTGGTATCTTGACAATGCATGTTCAAACCATATGACTGGCAACAAATATTGGGTCAAATTTGTTGCAAACTACAATGAAGGACAAATTCAATTTGGAGATAATTCTACAGGAATTGTAATTGATATTAACACCATCTCCTTTAATGAGTCCTGTGATATCACAAATGTATACCTCTTGAAAGGTTTGAAGTACAAATTAATAAGCATTAGTCAACTATATCTGACCTGGAAGTGAGATTTAGAAAGAATGGATGCATTATTGAAGACAACTCTAGAAAGGAAATTCTTCCTGGAAGCAGGGACAACAATGTGTATATCTTAGACTCTGTGAAAGGCTCAATAGAACACATATATCTAGCTTCTATATCTGAAGATCCATGAATTTGGTACAAAAAAATAAGGGCATGCCAGCATGAGACTAATTGAAAAGCTTGCCCGACTTGATCTTGTTATTGGCCTACCAAAAATGGACTTCACCAAGTATCACATCTGCGATGTATGTCAACTAGGTAAGCAAACAAGAAACACCTTTACAAGTAAAGATATTATTTCTACTACAAAACCCTTTCAGCTTCTCTATATGGATCTCTTTGGTCCTACGAGAACTGTTAGACCTAGAGGAAAAAGGTATGCATTTGTTATTGTTGATGATTACTCTCGCTTTACTTGGGTGATGTTTTTGGCTAACAAAGATGATACCTTAAAGAATTTTGATTTTTTTGTAAGAAAGCACAGAGAGAAAGGCTACTATATTACATCCGTTAGAAGTGATCATGGTGGAGAATTTGAAAGCAAAGCCTTTGAAAACTTTTCCAATGACGAAGGATACAATCACAACTTCTTAGCTCCACGAACTCCTCAACAAGATAGAGTAGTTAAAAGAAAGAATCAGACTCTACAAGATATGGCTAGAACCATGATATGTGAACATGTTCTCCCTCATCATTTTTGGGCTGAAGCTGTAAGCACTGCATGTCACATTCTCAACAAATGTCTCATTAGATCCATTCTAAAGAAAACTCCATGTGAACTGTTGAATGGTAAGAAGCTAAACATTGGCTATTTCTATCGCTTTGGTTGTAAGTGCTTCATCCATAATAATGTTAAGGACAATTTAAGTAAGTTTGATCCTCAGAGTGATGAAGGTGTCTTTCTTGGTTACTCTAATTCGAGTAGATCTTACAGAGTTTTTAATAAGCATACATCTTCTATAGAAGAATCTATTTATATTATCTTTGATGAATCTAATCAATCTTCTGAGAAAAGATGTAGTTCTAATGATGAATAAATTACCAACTCTCAAAGTACGATTATTTCTTCCAAAGAAGTTACATAGAAATATCAGTCGACTACTGAAAATGAAAGTCAACTTATAACTGAAACATTCCCAAATGAATGGAGGAGTGAATCTAATTATCCAAAGAAGTTCATCATTAGGAATACAACCGGTGGAATGAGGAAAAGAACTTTAAGCAAGAAAAATGCTAACATAGCACTCATTTCCCAGTTAGAACATAAAAAGGTTGAAGAAGCTTTAAAAGATAGTGAATGGGTCAAGGCTATGAAGGAAGAACTTGATCGGTTTGATAAGAATCAAGTTTGGACTCTGGTTCACAAACTTGAAAACACTACCATCATTGAAACCAAATGGGTTTTTAGAAACAAGCTGAACAAAGATGAAAAAGTAATCAGGAACAAAGCAAGACCAGTAGCGCAGGGCTACTCTCAACAGGAGGGAGTTGACTATGATGAGGCTTTCGCTCCTGTTGCCAGGTTAGAATCTATTCGCATACTGTTAGCTTATCCTACTTTCAAACGTTTTAAACTATTTCAAATGGATGTCAAAAGTATTTTTTTAAATGGATTTATAGAAGAAGAGGCATTTTGTAAAACAACCCACGATTTTGAACATCCTATGTTTCCTCACCATATTTGAACTCAAGCAAGCTACTAGAGCTTGATATGATTGACTAAGCAAATTTTGCTAAATCATGTTTTTTCTAGAGGGAGTATTGATACCACTCTCTTTATTAAAAATATTCTCTTTTGACAATATTATTATTCAAATATATATTGATAATATTATTTTTGAAAGTACTAATGATGATTTGTGCAAGAAATTTACTAATCTCATGCAAAGTGAGTTCGGAATGAGCCTGATGGGTGAGTTGACATTCTTTTTGGGATTACAAATTTTTCAATTTGATCATGGCATCTTCATTTACCAAATTAAGTATGCTAAGGAAAAAATCCAAAAATTTGAAATGGAGAATGCAAAGTCCATCAGCACTCCTATAAGTCCATCATGCAACTTGGATCTGGATCATTGATGAATCCAGGTATAGAGGTATGGTTTGCTCGTTACTCTATCTCACTGCTAGTAGACCTAGTATCATGGTTAGTGTCTACAAATGTGCTAGATTTTAAACTACTCCTATAGAGTCTCACTTGATTAGAGTAAAAAGAATCATTAGATACCTTGTGGGAACTACTATTTTTGGTCTCTGGTATAAAAAATCATCTGCATTTGATAAGATTTTTTAGATGCCGATTATGCAGGTGATAAAGTTGATTGCAAAAGCACTAGTGGATCTTGTCAATTTCATATCTCTTATTTTCTGGAATAGCAAGAAACAAAATTGTGTCTCCACCTCTACCACTAAGGCAGAATATGTTGCCATTGGTTTGTGTTACACTCAAATTCTTTGGATAATGATCAATTAGTTGATCATGAGTCATTGCTAATCCTGCAAAAAATTTCTATAACAATTCTAGTGCAATATGTTTATCCAAAAATCTTGTTCATCATTCTAGGGAGAAACATATTAATATCAAGTATCATTTTATTAGAGATCATATTTCAAATAGAACTACTGAAATTGATTTTATTAAATTGAAAACCAATTTGCTAATATTTTTAGTAAAACATTGTCTGAAGAAATATTTTGCAATCTTAGGAATTCCTTAAATATTATTTCAAAATCATCTTAAATTTGGTCATTATTATGATTCTACATTAATTGATTTATTTTCCATATTCTTTCTGTTACCATTATAATGCACATCAATTGCTTTACTGTTTTGACAATCGGATACGTGCATAACTCTTCGTATGTCAGCCTTTCTCTTCGACTTCCGCATTGTGTCACTTCAATCTATTCATTTCCCTCTTTTATTTTCATATCCCCTCTCCTTTTCTATATATTTCTTTCACACCTCTTCTCTCCTCATCATGCCTCATCGTAAAAGCACAAGGAACAAAGGGAAGGGCATCACCCTTTCTCCTATACCTGCTGACTCTGAGAACTCTTCCTCTCCCTCTTTCCCTATCTCCTCTTACTCTCCCATCTCTTCTCTCAAATGTTCTGCACCTTCTCCTTATCCTGGCGACTCCAAGAAGAAGCAAAAATTTGACATTGAAAGTTCCCTTGACCTGAAAGCAGATTTCTGGAACTCTTCCAATGAGTCCGTCTTTCAATCTCTGAAATTGAAGACCCCCATGCATGGATGGATCATGGACTTGGATCCCATTCTTTCTATCCATTTTCCTATCAAAGAATTTTTTGAGTATCAAGGCTGGGTGAAAATTTTCTCTTCCTCCCCCAAAGTTGTTTATGAACCACTAGTAAGTCTTTTCTATGCGAACCTTCAATCCTTTGTTCCTTGTGAAGTTAAAACTTGAGTTTTGGGTAAAATGATCTGTCTTGATGCTAATATATTTTTTGACATTTTTTGGATTCACTGCTCTAGATTCTCATTTTCTGTTAAGAACTCGTGCCCCCTGATTTTGATATCTCTTTCAAAGAAGCCAAAAGGGCCATTATTTTAAACCCCTCTAACTCTTGTCTCTCCAAGCTTGGTCCAAAGGATGTATCCTTTGAGGCAAGGGTTCTTGCTTATATTGTGGCTACTACTCTTGTTCCTCGTACTGGCTCTCTATCTACCTTGTCCGTCAGAGACACCTTCTTCACCTATTATCTTCTGTCCAAGAAAAGATTCAAACTCTCTTCTTATACTCTCTATCATATGTTTGAATCTCCGATTGACTCTCAAAGCCTACCCTATGGTATGATCATATCCAGGATCCTTGAAGCAAATAAAGTATACTTATCTGATATTCCTCCCTTCTTTATAAAGTAATGTTACAATGCTAGGGCATTCAGCAACATGGGTTATTCTCTATCTAATGACTCATGGTCTCTCAAATCCGAACTCTTTTCTGGACATGCTCAAGACTCTCTTGCTAACAACTCTCCTACAAAACCTGAGTCCCCTTCTCCTCTTAACTCAAAGCTTGTTGCGAAACTTGTGGCAAAGATCTCCAGCATGGATGCAAAGTTTGAAATTTTGCAATGTCTTCTCATGTCATACTTGTTAGATTTGCACAACTTATGAATTTGCCTAATCGAAGAACTAAGTTTGCAGACGTGTTGCCAAAAAGTAAAAACAGATAAGAACACAGAATTTTTACGTGGAAACACCTGGCTCACAAAAGGTGAAAACCAAGACCTATACCTCTACAGGAATTTTCCCCAACTTTACTAAAACAATGTGAGCCTCAACAAAAAAGGATTACAAGTTCCTAGTGTTCTATGAAACAATGGACTTCAACTAATCCTAACAACACACACAAACCTCCCAAGGTTTATGTTCCCCTAGCCTTCGAGTTGCCATCAACTTGAAGACCTTTCGTAATTTCAGTTTATAGATTACTGAATTTTGGAACCCATCAAGACTCAATGAAAAAAAAGAACTTCCTAGACTCAACTTAACGAAGAAACAAATCTGACAAGTGTTTCTTCAATGATCAAGACTCTAATTCTCACAACTGCATTTTTTTGCTTTTTGTCTTGATAATTTCTTCTCTGCTTTTTCTGCCATTATATCATGTATTCTGAGAAGGTCTTCTCTAGTTCAAACTCCTCAATTCTCGCTTCAAACTTCAGTAGAGTTCTTTTTCTCTTAGAACTCCTTCTTCACCCTAACTACTTTTTGTCGTAGAGTTCTTCACTTATTAGAACTCCTTTTTAGAATCAACTCTTTTCTACACCTATGATTACTGAACCATCTTCCTACTTTAGTATTATGATCTTATCTCGAGAAGCTTTATCGATTCCATATCTTGTTGTATCATGTCGCGTCCTCTCTAAGACAGTGGGATAAAGGACCTGATGGATCAACATGTTTCATTGTCCTTTATCCATCATCAAAACTCTATTAAACTCAATAATCTCACTACAAGTGTGATACCATCTCTGAGACTCTAGGAAAGATCAAGGCCATCACAAAGGAGACGTTTATTGATGTTGGGAAGATTCGACTATAACTCATACAAATTGTCAAGGAGGCTATAAAGGTTGCTCAGAAGATCCAAAACAACATTGATGCTATGTCTACGACTTTGACCAACCTCTTTGGAGAACCTGAAGACTGTAACTGTCAACACTCCTACTTCTTGTGCCCTCATGGCTAATTGTTTTTGTTTTGGACTGTTTTAAGGCTATGTCCCTCTTTTGATTATCTGGACTGCTTATATAATAATATATCTATTTTGTTATTGTTTGCTCTTGCTTTCCTTTTTGCTGATGCCAAAGAGGGAGCATATACTATAATAGTACAACATATATAGTCCAGCATACACTCGGGGGGGGGTACATAAAGTCGACTCATAATAGTTGACTCCAAGTTTACAATCGACTCTTAAAGAATCACGCATTCAGGGGGAGCACCATATTGAGCAAGAAAGTTGACTACAGTTTATTGTCATCATAAAAATGGGGAGATTGTTAGTGCTAATTATTTTGAATAATGACTATGCAGGAAACACCAAAAAGGAAACAAGTTCAAAATAGACACAATCAACAAGAAGATTTATCTCAAGATATAAGCTTACACAAAATTAGAGGAAGATTTAATGGTGCAATAAAAAATCTGTCAAGACAATTGGAGAATCAATTAACATGCCTGATTTGGAAAAGAAATCAAGCAACTAACAAGAAGAAAGGAATGCAAAAGTGGAGAATCAATCAAAATCAGAAAAATCAATCAAGAGAACCAATCAAGATCAGGAAGATAAATCAAGCAGATCTTGAAATCAATCAAGATCAAAGAAGACTCTTAAGATTGAAGACTTGTGCTGTCAATCCAGAAATCAACTGAGAAGATCTGCATAACATTGCCTATCCTAAAGTCTTGCCCTTATCCTTGGAAGAAGGAATTAACATTGCTTGATTCCAAGGATCTTTTTCCTTAGGATGTCATCTCTTCATATAAAAGGAGGCATCTGGATATCTCAAAGACTCATACAAGCGTGCTACATTTAAGACCTTCAAAAGCTCTTCATCTTTAAAAAATCATTGTAATCCTTTGTTTTACTGTGAAAAAAATGAGAGAGAAAAAGAAAAAAATTGAAAGAGAGGACTGTATCAAAAAGAAAAAGAAAATAAGAAAAGAATTGAGAGTAGATTAAGTTCAATTTTTTGTAACCACACTTTACAAAGGCTTGAAGAGATAAACCTTGCAACCCAAGGGGACTGAACGTAGGATTCACATTGAATCTGAACCAGTATAAATATCCAGTGTTAAATTTTTCTTTACGCACTTTAAATTTCTGCACACTACTTTATTTGTTTTAGTTGACTATCACTAGAGCTAGCTGACTAATTAAAAGAAGATTTTCAAAAATAAGAAAGAAAATTCAATTCACCCCTCCCCCTCTCTTGGACTTTCAGCATTTCCTACTATATAGAGCGTAATCTTATACAACTTGTGATGGAGAAAAATACTTTGATTATTATGAAGGTGCTAGATGGTATATAGGAGATACCTTTTTTGGTTGCTGTAGAAATTAGAGCTATTATAAGCTTGTTGATTTCACCTTGTCTCTACTAGAAGATGAGGATCGATGACTTTTCTCCCTTCTTTTCTCAACATGGAGGTGTTTTCTGCTCATTTTGCGCGCAAAGCTATCATCAGAACAACTTTTACATGGTTCCCTCTCCTTGTGGAACTTCCCTGTTGCTTCTCGATCATTTTTGGAGCAACGCTCCTTAAAGTTAGCCTCATCTTGAAAATGTTCTCCTCTGCACAAGGTTAATTTTAAATAAAGTTATAGTTTAATCAGACAACTGCTAAAAGAAAGTAAACTACAAGAAAATTATACAAGGATGAGAAGGTAGAGGCAGGATAAAGGCAAAAGAAAAATGACAAGTATTGAAATATAACTCACAGCTGCTGTGTTCTAATAGGAAAAAAAAGTATCACAATTTGTGTGTATATTTTTATTGCATATAAAGGTTTAAATAGTTAGTCATACAAGATAGTAGTTGGAATTACAAAGAAATCTGTACAAGGTTACACTTTACTCAAAAATCAATAAAATAGAAAGATAAAAATTGGTTGAAATTAGCTAAAAAATATTAAATTTAATTAACAATAATATATGAGAATAACAGGTCATTTGGAATTTGAACACCGAAAATCTCAACTTGTTTGGCCGAAAGATTTCAGGTTGGTGAGTATTGTTAGTTCGACACATGCTTAGTACACTTGCATTCTTCTTCATCAAATCTTTATTCTTTTAGATCCCAGTGTTCAACACAAAAAAGACAAAATATAAATAAAATAAAAGTGTGTCGAGGATGAAGCAAGCTAATGACTAATAACAAATGATTAGAAGACTCCTTATTACTATAGAATCCAATTGTCCTAGTTCCTAATCTTTAGGAATTTATTGTAACTCTTTTCTTGTATTTAGGCTTTGTTAATAGTCATTATCTTTTTGAACATTCTTTATATAGCAACGTACGGTCAATAACATTAATCACAATTTTTCCATCATCTGCTCTCGTCTCTTTATGGTCAGAGCCCTTCTAAACTCCAATGAGTTGATCCTTCTTTTCTCTCTTTTATTGTCCAGATGGCCTCTAATATTTCTGTGACTAATGCTGATAGAGTGCATAGCTCCATTACTATTGTCCAAAAGTTTGATTGCTTATGCATGGTCACAATATCTATGGACATCTCGATGGCTCCATCCTTGTCCTCACTCGCACCATATCACAAAACAATTGTGATGTTGATAACCCTGCATTTGTCTCTTGGTATCGCTAAGATCAGTTAATTCAAAATGTTATTTTGGCCTCCATTGATCCTACACTTGCCCCCCACCGTTGTTGTTGTGGTCTTTGCCAAAGCTATCTGGGATGCTTTGCATACTGCCTATGAAAACAAATCTCAGACAAGGATTTTTAGCTTGCGATATCGATTGGCTTGCTTCACTAAAGAGTTTTGTCCGGTCGCAGATTATCTTCATCAGGTTCATTCACTTTGTGTTGAACTTGCAACTGCTGGTGAGCCTGTATCAAATCTAAAACTTATTGTTAAAATTCTCAGTAGACTTGGGTCTAAATTTCGAGAATTCTCTGCTGCCATTCATGCTAGAGATTCAACAATTTCCTATGAAAAGCTTTTCAAAAAAATTCTGGATCATGAGCTTTTCTTAAAGTATGAGGATGACAAGAGGCCGCTATCAACTCCCATCACTGCTACTGTAGTACAAAAGACAAGCTCAACTCCTCCCCGCCTTGGTAACAATAATTACTCCCGCAATTGTCGTTCAGGTACGAATACCCCAAACAAAAATCAGCAATATCAGGAACAATCAGGGCTCCCACATAGAAACAACCAAAACCAGCCCTTTGACAAGAACCTTCACTGCTAACTATGTGATCGAGTAGGTTATTAGATCTCAGTCTCAAAACTATCTGCGAACCCGAGCAAACTTTGCTGCTCGTTTTCCTCCTCAAAAGACCCCTTGGATTATGGATAGTAGAGCCACTCATCACATCGCATCTGATGCTCAAAGCCTTACCACTGTACATGAGTATCATGACAGTAAAGAAATCACTATGGGCAATGGTAACACCATTCCAATATTCCATACTGGTAAAGCTAACTTAAGTGCATCAAATCATCATTTCAAGCTTCTTAATACCTTATGCTCCCCTCTCACAAAAACTAATCTTATTTTTGTTTCACAGTTTTGTCGTGATAATCATTCCTCTATTGATTTTTTTCCTTTTCATTATCTTGTGAAGGATCTAAGTACGGGGGTGTCTATGGTTCACAGGCAGAATAAAGATAGGTTGTATGAGTGGCCACTAGTCTATACACATCATTCTCCTCAATGTATGTGGTTGTTCCAACTGACCTGTGGCATTGGCGTTTAGGTCATCCTATTTGTCACTTTTTAAATACTATCTTGAATAATTTTTTCCTTCCTGATTTAGATCCTAAAGCTAGTTCTACTTGTAATTCTTGTTATTCTAATAAAATGTATAGGTTGACTTTCTCAAATAATTCATTGCAAAGTAATAAGCTCCTACAAATCCTTTTTAGTGATTTATGAGGTCCATCTTCAATTTTGTTAATTGATGAAAAAAGATATTATGTGTTATTTGTTGATCAATTTTCAAAATATATGTGGTTGTTTACTTTAAAATCAAAAAGTGAAACTCAAAAAGTTTTTCAAAAGTTACATCCATTGCTTGAATGGAGGTTTAAGACCAAAATTCAATCTTTTTACACTAATGATGGTGGAAAATTTAAAAGTTCTCAGTCCTATCTCAAAACACATGGAATAGAACACCTAGTGTCACCCCCATATACTCCACAATGAGTTGCTATAGTTGAAAGACGACATCAACATGTTATTGAAACAACTAGAACCTTCCTACACCAATCGTCTTTACCATCACTCTTTTCGAGTTTTGCCTGTCAACAAGCTGTTTATCTTATAAATAGGCTAACTACTCCCAATCTTCAGCATAAGAGCCCCTTTGAAGTCTTATTTCAAACTATGCCCAAGTATGTCTCCATTAAAGTATTTGTTTGCTTATATTATCCACGGCTCAAACTGTATGCCCAAAATAAATTAGAGCCATGTTCGACACCATGTGTTTATTTAAGATTTTTCAAATAAACATTATTGTCATCAATGTTTTGATCCTTTAGCTTCCAAGATATATTTGTCACGTGATGTCTTATTTTTTGAATATCAGTTCCCATTTGAAAATATTTTACCTCGTGTCAGGAACACCTAATATACAAATGTTGCTTTAGAAACATGTTTAACTGAATAACAACCCAGAATAATACTCAAAGCTCAAATGATTCTTTTGAACTTCCTACACAGATTGTCAACAGCCTGTGGACATGCATTCACCCATCACCTCTGCCCCAATAGGTACCACCGTCTCATATAATTCAATTTCTCCTTTATCTGATTTTTCTTCTCCTACTCCAACACCTCCGCCGCCCCCTCACTCCACAATACAAAATTCAATTTCAAGCCATAGTTTACCACAACCTACTATTTCAGCCTCACCATTTCCTTCTTCTCCCTGGTTAAATTCTCTACCGCAATCCACAATTATCACTTACCAATGCCGAAATAAGTCCACTGTACCTTTTTCCTCATTACTTGACCTACCTCTCAAAGCTACACAACCTCCCTTGTTGCCTCTACCTCTCCTGCAACACCCACTCATCACATAATTACTCGGTCAAAGACAAATAGGCTTAAGCCAAAACAATTACACACTATTATTCAAACCACTTCCTCCTACCTAGAACCTTTAAGCAAGCTCAAAAAATACCACACTGGCGTGAAGCTATGGAAAATAAACTTGATGCCTTATTTCAGAACCGTACATGGGAGTTTATACCATATGATCCTTCAAAAACCATGGTGGATTATAAATGGAATTTCTGGGTTAAATATCATCCTGATGGTTTTATTGACATGTGTAAAGCTCACTTGGTTGTTAAAGGGTTCACCCAACGACCTGGACTTGAATTTCAATGTACTTTTAGTCCTATGGTAAAGCTTGCAACTGTTTTGCTCATTCTTGCGATTGAAACACAACAAAGCTGGCCCATTCATCAACTTGATATCAATAATGCCTTCATGCAAGGTCGTCTTGATGAAGAAGTCTTTATGTACCAACCACCTAGTTTTGAAGCTCCTACACATCCGAGACATATTTACAAGCTGCACAAAGCTATATATGGCCTCAAACAGGCTCCCAGAGCCTGGTACACTGAACTCAATAATTACTTGGTTACTTTGGGGTTTATTAAATCCCGATATAATTCTTCATTGTTCATCCTGCATAATTTCAAGTTTATTGTTTATATTCTAGTATATGTTGATAACATAATTTTTATGGGTAATTAGATTCATGTTGTTCAAAACATTATTGCTAGTCTTCCTATTCGGTTCTCACTAAAGGATCTTGGTCCACTTCATTATTTTCTTGGTGTTGAAGTCTTATCTTATCTTGGTGGTCTATTGTTGTGCCAACAAAGATACATTACAGATTTGTTGCAAGAAGTTAATATGCACAACTGCAAGGGTGTTCCAACACCAATGGCTTCTACTATTATTTTTCCAGAGTCCGCTAAAGATTCTCTAGTTGATAGCTCTCTTTTATAGGAGGATAATTTATAAACTATATTACCTTTCTTTTAAACGTTCGTACATAGCATTTGCAGTTAGCAAACTCTCACAATCTATGTGCTAGCCCTTATTATCACATTCGATAGCTATGAAGCGTCTCCTTCGGTATCTTCACTACGGATGTCTTCATTTGGCCTCTAAATAGCAAAATGACATGATCACCATCTTCTGCTAACTCAGACTTGGACTGGGCTGATCCTCTCGATCGAACCTCCACTATAAATTATGATGTTTACCTTTGTAGCTCTCTAATATCATGGTCCACTAAAAAGCAAAGATCTGTCTCCTGCTCTCCACAGAGGTAGAATATCGAGCCATTGCAACTACTGTTTCTAAAACAAATTGGCTGACAAGTTTACTTCATGAGCTTAGATTCGTATTCCTACCACTTCTCGGATATTTTGTGACAATTAGCACCATATACCTTTGCGCCAACTCATTGTTCCATAGTCGGATGAAGCATATTATAACACACCTTAATTTCTTTCTATCTAATTTGATGGAGTATTTGCAAAGGATTGTTGAGAAAATGACTGAGGAAAACTGTAGAAACAATTTATGAAAGAGGTTTATGAGCCATAGAGAGGCTTACGACTCGTAGACTAGGGTTTCATATAAAATTCCAGTGTTTCAGACTATAGGTTCATCTTTTTATGAGAAGGATTTTATGACTCCTAAACCATATTATGACTTGTAGAGGAAGGTTTCGTATCAATTTCTAGTGACTCAAATATTTTGGACTACCAATCAATGAGAGTGATATATGACTCGTAGATTGCTCTACGAGTCATAGATGGGGTCTCATAGACCTTGTCAATAGTTTTACTAAGGGTTATCTTTTGTCCATTTTGGTTCCTTTTTGATAAAACCCCATATGTTTTTGGACTTGTATAAAACCTTGAAATAAACCCTAAGGACATTCATTACCCATTCCACAGCTTGGATTTCATTGAGAGAGCAAGAGGAGAGGAGAAAGAGCTAGCATTTTCAAATTCAAGTGCAAGGATTAGTTGAGCTCAATTGTTTCTTCAATCCCCAGGTTTGTAGGGCTTACCAAAGTGTGAAATCTCTTCCTTCACATGCCCCTTCATCTTCTTGAGTCAAGATTTTTGGGAAAAAGAGTTGAGATTGGAGAAACTTTATTTTCTTAATACTTGAATCCTTGCATAAACCATGAGGTCTTATTATACTACATAAGGTAATCTCCTACATTGTATGGGTATTTAATATGGGGTTTGTACATGTATTTTCATCCTTGATAGCATGAACCTTAAATTACATGTCTTCATGAAATTCTATGCATAAATTGAGCATGTTGAGTTGAGTAGATTGAGCATGTTGAGTTGAGAAATTTGAGTATGATTGAGCATGAGAAACATGTTGCATTTGTATTATATATATTAGTACACATAACTATCTAGCATGCACTATATGATGAGTCAATTTGAGTGATCTAAATAACCGTTTGAGTCTGAGTCGAGTTGATTGGTTGCATTAATTCATTGAAATGTTAAGTAATTGAGATGCGTTGTGATGAGATATCCCAAGAGGGATTGAGTTTTGAGATGATTGATGGGATGACTGATGAGTTGATTGATGAGATGATTGATGAGTTGAGCATATTTTAGTCTTGGGAGGAGTATTGAGCACCGAGCGAATATACATCTATTTTAACCCATAGAACTACGTTGTTAGCATAGGATAGTCGTTACAGATAGTCTGGCGACTCTTGTCCCACAAGTGGACACTTTTTATGGATTCAAGCGGAGAGTTGATTGTCCTTTTCAGTGGCAAGTTAAGGGCAGATGTGGCAACAACGTCGGACTCGTTGTACATCACCAAACTTATGGTAGGGTAGAGACGTATGTCGGTTAGAGAAACTCCCAAGCAGTATTGATTGAGCATGATGTTTTCAAATGAGTTTATTGCTACTGAGTCTATTTTACTAAGTATACTTTAAATCATGATTTACTCTAAACTTGTGTTAGAACAGATGCATATAAACATAGAGAAAATAACAAGAATGAACACAGAATTTAATGTGGTTCACCGATAACGCATCGGCTACGTCCATGGGCAAAGAAGAGATAATTTATTGACTTGAGGAGTTATCAGAATACAGTAGTGTATATGGTATGAAAACTAATTCAA
>BAUE01073406.1:0-22730 GCA_000787875.1 Solanum virginianum | reverse complement strand
CAACCAAACAAATTCCCTTATAACACCTACTCATTACCTTCTCATTATTCTGGGTTCTTGGCCCATAATTAATCCAACGTACCAAAATGTGGGTTCTAACATTCATCCACTCCATTCCTTCCTTAGAGAGAAAAAAACCAATCATGTCGTGGAGCAGCCCCTTGTTGGCCTCCCTTTACCCTTTGACTCACAAGAGCACCTTGGCCTTGAGGACGTCCATCCTTACCCTTTTTTTTAGCATAGGGTCAATCAACGATCTTGTAGCCTACTTTTACATACCTATAGCAAGCACTTGAATCCTCAAGCATGGTCCACCATGATTTCTTCCACATTTTTGGCACCTTGGGAGAGTCATCCCACAATTGCCACCTTGAAACCTTGGGGTTAGGCACCCCAACATTAGCAAACCATTTTTTTGGAGCATTGGAGGACCCTTGACCTTGGAATTTGTGACCTTGTTGGAAATAGCCACCCTTAGCACCTTGGAAACCACCATCAAACTAAGCCCTCTTGAACCCCCTACTTCTCCTCTTTCTAAGCTTCTGAAAACTCCTTTGTCTTATTTAGTCCCTTCTAAAAAATCTACATTACATACTCTTTTTCTACGAGAACTCCTCATGGGCGTAGATCATGAGCCGAGACAAGTCCATGTCACCCACAAGCATAGTGGTGCTGTCATGACCCAAGCCTAGGGCCTATACGTGACACGGCGAATGGGAACCCGAAGGGACCCCAAACAAGCCTCTTAGCATATTATTCACGCATCCTTGGTCGAGGAAGTACATAACAACAATAAGAAATATAAATAAGGGAAAATAGGACTAAGGAAAATCTTTTAATGGTCATAAAACATTTCAAGAGTCAAACTCAAAGCATAATTACATCTTAATAACCAACAATACCTTTAACATAGGATGGAGCGGGGGCCAAGACACTTTCCGGGCTAACTCTCATAGTAATAAGTTTTCAACATAAAGAGATATCACAACGCAAGAGTAAGACAGATATCACCCTCGGACTTGAGGACTCACCAAAGCTTATCTCCTAAAGCACCAAACTAGACATGAGAAGGATGATAAAAAGGTGCTCTGGTCCCTACATAGTAACATTATATAGGAATAAAGTAGGCGTTAGTACGTTTGAATGTACTAAGTATGCGGGATGCAATACAACAAGAGTCATATGCCATAATAACAAGATGATTAATCATAATCAAGGAACATAAACTTAATATGGAATTATAGTCGAACCTTACACTAACATACATGAGATGGGTGAAATAGCCAACCATACACCATACCGTATAACCTTTTCGGAGAGTGTTATCAATACCCCTATCGTATGAATAGCCTTTTTGATAGGTAGTATAAGACATCCCCTACTTTACTATATAATCTTTTAGGTAGGAGTCAAGAATTATTCTACCTTACGGCACGACCTTTTCGGTAGAAACCATGAATTGTACCTTACAGCATAGCCTTTTTGGTAGATTTTATAGGATGTCCTTACCTTATGATATAATCTTTTCGGTAGGAGCCATGAATCATCCTATCTTACGGCATGGCCTTTTCGGTAGATCTTATAGAATATCCATACCATACGATGTAATCTTTTCGGTAGGAGTCATGAAAAGAGCTCATCAAACCATCACATTCAAATATCAAGATAGAACTTCTCATTATCCCAAGAACACAACAAACTTGGGAGCCCCACAACTCAATTGCAATGTCATAGGTACTTTACATGAATTTAATACAAACTTGGAAGTCCTTAATCAACATGAAGTCACTTGGCTTGTAAAACATGAAAATAGACTATCATTAACTCTAGAATTCATGTCAAGACATTTTATCAAACATTTGGCGGGTGTGTAATGCTAGTTCAAAATCATGCAATTCAAGAGTGAAATAATGTGAGAAAACTCAATATAAATCAATCCACCTACATATAGTAAAACCCTCATGAAAAGATACCTTGAACTCCATCCTCAAATCTCATAATAGACCATAGATTTGTAGCGCAAAAACATGCATAATCAATCAACATTTCATAAAACCCCAACATAGTTTATAGTCATAATCCATAACAAGTAATACCCATAAGTAATACAACTAGGAAACATGCAATTTTCATAAAGAAGGAGGTTGGGCACCATGGGTGAAAGGAACAAATGGTTGAAGCCCACATACCTCAAATTTGGGGATTTTCTGAATGAAGATTTGAATGAGAACTTGAAGCTTGAATGAAGTTCTTGAGATCCAGAATTAAGCTTGGGTCACTAGAATTTCGATGGAATATTTGGCTAAGTGTTAGAGAGTGTTTTGAGAGTGTATTGAGTGATCTAGAGTTGAAAAATGGCTAAGTATAGGTGTTTTTACGCATAAGTGAACATGAGTCATACATTGGGGCGAAATAGAAAAACAGGGGGAAAACTGTACACGTCTACGTCAGGGCCGTGATGCGGACACAATACAGAATCAACTTTTACACTGATTCACACCCCTGGCTCGTCGCGGCTAGAGCGCGGAACGTCACTGAAAATCAAATTTTTGTGAAAATGATTTTTTGCTACGGGTCATCTAAAATTGGAGTTATACCCATTTCCTACTCAATTTTACCTCCTGATCATGAATATAAAGTTGAATTTTTTAAATCACGCACAGAATTTGAGATATATAGAAATGACAATTATGGGCATTTCCGAGGCACCTTTTCGGTCATTTTTGGTGTGTTACAATATCTGTCCCTTGGAACATTCATCCCTGAATGTCAAAGAAACATGCATGAGAGGTGAAATCATGAAGTTTTCAGCCTGACATGAATGTAATATTTACATTTAACATTATGTTCAAAATGTACCAACATGAATGTCAAAAACCATCATAAACTTGTTACCATGAACATGATATGCATGCAAAATTTCATAAGAGCAGGAACTTAAGACTTGAAATCATGGAAAGGACTTATTTTGCTAAAGCTTGAATAGACTAAAAGAGGTATGGATATCGCTTTTTCATGTCTGCTCTGGCTCCCCCAAATGACACTTTCAACTTATTGATTTCTCCAAAGAACCATGACGAATGCTACACCTTTGTTCCTCAATCCTTTCATATGTCCACACAATATCTCATAGGTCAACTCATCCTCCATAACACCCACAACCTCAAAGAGTTCTATAGCCCCTGGGTCACTAACACATGTCCTCAACATAGATACATGAAAGACCGAATGAACCTTACCCATTCTCATAGGCAATTCCAATTCACAAGCAATGTTACCAATTCTCCTTAACATTCTAAAAGGACACACAAACCTTAGGCTCAATTTTCCTTTCTTACCAAACCGAATCATACCCTTCATGGGTGGGACTCCCAAGGAACCCAATAATTAATATAAGCAAACATAGCCTACCTTACCTTAGCACTTATAGACACTATCTTCCCCTTGGGAAAAAACCTCTAGTTCACCATCTTCCACCAAAGCATTCAACTCTAGGAAGGCAGGGTCATGGTCTTGCTCTAACTTAACCCCCTTCAACCAAAATAACCCCACCACCACTCAAAATGCTCATTCGTAGTCCGAGAAGACACCTAGGGATATCACCCTCTCTTGGGGAAAAATTAAACTGAAGATCAATCTTAGAGAAATTACTACTCCCTTGTAGTTATTCAAATAGGCCATCTATCCTCAATGATCACGTTACAACCTTACAGGGTCTACACTCATTGAAAGCATGATATGCATGTAACCAAACCACCCTAAGGCCTCCAAACCCACCATGCTAAGTTCAACAAAATCACAAGACAAGACTTTATGCAATAAGGACATGGGCCAACCCCTATAGACGTTTCTAGTAATAATAGACTCACCAATAGGGTAGATACCTAAGAGATTCACATACCAATTCGGGACACATGTGAAGCTTACTAGCAATCAAAAAGAATAGTGAAAGAAATAGCGACACCTGGACCTATCAAAGCATGCACATCAAAATCAAAAACCTTTAACATACTAGTATCAACATTAGGCATCTCATCCACCCCTTGTCTCCCTTGAAGAGCATAGAACCGATTATGTCGTGGAGTACCCTCTTGTTGGCCTCCTTGAGCCCTTTGATCAACATGACCACCTTGCCCTTTTAGTTGGCCATCTTTACCTTATTTTCAGCATGTGGACAATTGAGAATTTTGTGGCCTATCTCACCACACCCAAAGCATGCATCCGTGTTCCTCCAACATGTGCCACCATGATTTCTCCTATATTTTGGGCATCTAAGATGAGTCACCCCATCATCACCCCTTTAGAGCCTTGGGTTAGGCACCCAATCCTTAGCAATCCTTTTATTTGGAGCACTAGAGGATCCTTGGCCTTGAAACGTGATACCTTGTTAGAACCGATCATCCTTAAACCGAGCCCTCTTGGACTCCCCACTTCTCTTCTTCCTAAGTTTCTCTCTCTCAAGTTGTTTGGCATAGGTCATAAGTCGGGACAAATCCATAGCACTTATCAACATAATAGCATGACACTCCTCATTAACCAAGTCGGATACACCCATCACAGATTTGTTCATCCAAGACCTCAGCTCGGCCACCAATTGTGGAGCATACTTGGAGAGCTTGTTGAACTTGAGGATATACTCTCTCACACTCATGGAACCTTGCTTAAGATTTATGAACTCCATCATTTTAGCCTTCCTTAGCTCGATAAGAAAGAATCGGTTGAGAAATACGACTTTGAACTATTCCCAAAGAAATAGCATCATGATTTGCCCTCTTTATCTTCCATTGTACAAACCAAATTTGAGCCACACTCTTTAGTTGGTAGGCCACTAGTTCCATATTCTCCTCCAAATTGACCCCCATAATAGATAGCACCTTGTACACCTCATCTATGAACTCTTAGGGATCCTCATCCATCTTGGATCCATGGAACTCTGGTAGGTTCATTCTAGTGAAATCCCTCACCCTAGAAGACGGAGTGGGAGCATGAGGGGCTTGGACCCCTTGGTGGATTTAGTTGGTCATTGTATGTGCCAACATACTAATAGCATTCCAGAACTCAACTTTGGTAGCCCTCCATCTTGAGGAGCTTGAGGAGAGGGATAAGCCAGTTGTCCCGCGGGTGCATAGGACCTCCTTGGTCTTCCTCTTTGTAGCGGGATGATCAACTAGAAGAGCAAAAAGTATTCATTAGGGGGAAAAGCCTTATTTTACATCTAAAGCATGATATAGACCATGAAGAAGTGAAATATTTTCTAAAACGTCTCATAAACTCTCATTCATAGTTGTGGCGCACTTCACAACCATGAATAAGACTCTAGCTGACGCGGTATGTTGGATTTCGAGGACCATTAACAATCTAGTGCTCTGATACTAAGTTTTTCATGACCCAAGCCTAGGGCCTAAATGTGACACAGCAAATGGGGAACCCAAAGGGACCCCAAACAAGCCTCTTAGCATATCATTCACACATCCTTGGTCGCAGAATCATATAATAACAATAAAAGATATAAATAAGGGAAAATATGACTAAGAGAAATATTTAATAGTCATAAAACATTTCAAGAGTCAATCTCATAACATAATTACATCTTAATATCCAACAACACCTCTAAAATAGGATGGAGCAGGAGCCAAGACAATTTTTCAGCTCACCCTCATAGTAACAAGTTTTCAACATAAAGAGATATT
Source organism: Solanum virginianum (assembly GCA_000787875.1). Classification (NCBI taxonomy): domain Eukaryota; kingdom Viridiplantae; phylum Streptophyta; class Magnoliopsida; order Solanales; family Solanaceae; genus Solanum; species Solanum virginianum. The sequence goes on along the minus strand of BAUE01073406.1, from coordinate 17,040 downwards.
AAAATCCAAGAGTAAGATAGATATCGCCCTCGGACTTGAGGACTCACCAAAGCTTATCTCCCAAAGCGACGAACTAGCTACGAGAAGGATGATCTAAATGGTGCTCTAGTCCCTATATGATAATACCATGTAGGCATAAAGTATATGTTAGTACGTTTGAATGTACTAAGTATGCGAGATCTAATGCAACAAGAGTCATATGCCATAATACCAAGATGCTTAATTATAATCAGGTGGAACATATAGTTGAACCTTACACAAACATGCATGAGATGGGCCAAATTATCACCTACTCGCCTTATGGTATAACCTTTTCAGAGAATGTTATCAATACCCCTACCGTACGACATTGTCTTTTTGATAGGTAGTATAAGACTTCCCCTAGTCTTTTAGGTAGGAGCCATGAATTATTCTACCTTACGGCATGGCTTTTTCAGTAGGAACTATGAATTGTACCTTATGACTGGCCTTTTTGGTAGATTTTATAGATGTCCTTACCTTACGATATAATCTTTTTGATAGGAACCATGAATCATCCTACCTTATGACATGGCCTTTTTGGTAGATCTTAAGATGTCCATACCTTACGATATAATCTTTTTGATAGGAACCATGAATCATCCTACCTTATGACATGGCCTTTTTGGTAGATCTTAAGATGTCCATACCTTACGATATAATCTTTTCAATAAGAGTCATGAAAATAGATCATCAAACCATCACATTCAAGTATCAAGATAGAACTTCTCATTGTCCCAAGAATACAACAAATATGGGAGCCCTACAACTCAATTCCAATATCATAGATACTTTACATGAATTTAATACAAACTTGGAAGTCCTTAATCAACATGAAGTTACTTGGCTTGTAAAACATGCAAATAGACCATCATTAACTCAAGAATTCATATCAAGATATTTTATCAAACACTTGGTGGGTGTGTAATCCTAGTTCAAAATCATACAATTCAAGAGTGAAATAATGTGAGAAAACTCAATGTAAATCAACCCATCTATACATAGTAAAACCCTCATGAAAAGATACCTTGAATTCCATCCCCAAATCTCATAATAGACCATAAATTCATAGCTCAAAAACATGCATAATCAATCAACATTTCATAAAACCCCAACATAGTTTATAGTCATAATCCATAATAAGTAATAACCATAAGTAATACAACTAGAAAACATGCAATTTTCATAAAAAGGGAGGTTAGATACCATGGGTGAAAGGACCCAATAGCTGAAGCCCACATACCTTAAACTTGGGGATTTCCTTGATGAAGATTTGAATGAGAACTTGAAGTTTGAATGAAGTTCTTGAGATCCAAAATTAAGCTTGGGTCACTAGGAATTGGATAAAATATTTGGCTAAGTGTTATAGAGGGTTTTAAGAGTGTATTGAGTGATATAGAGTTGAAAAATAGCTAAGTATAGGTGTTTTTACACATAAGTGGGCATGGGGCTATGACCGCAATGCTCTTGGGCCGAAATAGAACAACAGGGGGAAATAGTACATGTGTGCATTAGTACTGCAATGCAGACACAATGCAAAATTAATTTTTACATTGATCCGTGCCCTTGGCGCATTGCGGCTAGGGCGCGGATCGCCATTGGAAATCGAATTTTTGTGAAAATAATTTTTCGCTATGAGTCCTCTAAAATCAGGGTTATACCTACCTCCCACTCAATTTTTTTCCCGATCATGAATATGAAGTCAAATTTTTGAAATCATACACGGATTTTGAGATATATAGATAATATGATTATGGGCATTTTTTAGGCACCTTTTCGGGCATTTTTGGGGCGTTTCAGATGCGATATTCTTTATTCACCAAGTTATACACCCTCAACACAAACTTATTCATTCTTGCCTTAGGATCAGCAACCAAGTGAGGAGCATACTTTGAGAGCTTGTTGAATTAAAGGGCATACTCTCTCACACTCGTTGGGCCTTGTTTGAGATTTATGAATTTCATCATATTTGCAGCTCTCAACTCAATAGGGAAGAATCGATGAGGAATGTGACCTTGAATTCCTCCCATAGGATAAGATCATTGTTCGCCCTCTCTAGCATCCATTGAGCAAACCAAATTTATGAACACCCTTGAGTCTGTAGGCCACAAGTTCTGCCTTCTCTTCCAAACTCACGCCCATATATCAAGAACCTTATATACTTCATTAAACGCTTGGGGATCCTCTTCTGTTTTGGAACCATAAAACTCCAGAGGGTTCATCCTTATGAAGTCCCTCACCCTTGAGGCTAGAGTAGGAGCATGAGGAGCTTGGGCTCCTTGGTTCAATTGAGTAGTCACGACATGGGCCAACATGGTAATGGCATTTTGGAATTCAACATGTGTATTCCCTCCTCCTTGGGGAGCAGGATGAGTCGGAAACCTTTCTCTTGGTAGCGGCATAATCTAAAAGAGCAAAATAGTGGTCATTAGGGAAGGAAACCTTATCTTTAAACCTATAGCACAAAATAGATCATGAAGAAGTGAACCATTTTCTAAAATGCCTCATAGCCTCCTATTCATAGTTGTGACGCACTTTACAACCATGAACAAGACTCTACTTGACATGGTGTGTTGGATTTTTTAGGATCATTAACAACCTAGTGCTCTGATACCAAGATTGTCACGTCCCAAGCCTAGGGCCTAGATGTGACATGACAAATGGGGAATCCAAAGGGACCCCAAACAAGTGTCTTAGCATATCATTCATACATCCTTGGTTATGGAAGCAAAACAAGACAATAAACAAGTAAAAAAAGAGACTAAGGGAAGTGGGACTTCTATTATCTCATCATCAACAATAAATACCATAGAGGGAAACAAAGAATTAAGGAAAGTCTTTCATAATAACGTAGATAAAATAGGAGTCAAGCTCAATACAAACTATCCATATCCAAAAACACCTCTACTTTAGATGGAGCGGGGGTTAAAACATCTCCCGGGTTCACCCTCAAAAATAAATATCCAAAATTATTAGACAGGTCTTAGCAAAGTATGATAGTAATATAGATATTGTCCACGAAATGGAGGACTCGCCAAAAGCTAACTTTATTCGATCCTGCTAGCCACATAGAGGAGGAAGATCAATAGGAGTACCGGCCACAATGCAAGTATTTGTTCATGTAGGTAAAAAGTATTTGTTAGTACTTGAAATGTACTAAGTATGCGGGGTGCAATGCAATAACGACAAAAGCCATGTTATTCAAGATGCATAGTCATAATCAATAGATATAAGCTTAATATGACATGTATGATCAATGCTCGAGTTAAAACATGCATGTATTTAATCAACTTGCAAAACAGAACATACATATGCAGGAGGAGACATTAACCAACATATAAGACCAAGCGAGCTACTACTTGGAATCCTGATGCATATCACCCCACCAGAGAAGGTGTGGTCTACTTGCCAAGGTAAACCATACTTGACCATACATTGTAGGTAACTTGTCCTAGTTGGATCCATTAGTAAAGCCCTTTTAGGGAAATAATATAATCTTGTGGTGGCACATAGTTTAGAGACCAAGACTTTATATAAGGATCCTTTGAGTCGAGCCCCCACCTTAAGCCCCAATCAGTGCTAAATCTAATCACATAGAATACTTAAAATAATCATAAATTTAATCATAACATAAATAACTTGTAAATACTTGATAATATGGCATGAGTAGCTCGTTCACATACTTGACCCCATAGGCATATACCTTATGCTAGAATGTAAAAATAATGCATAGACTTGACCCCTTCTAATAGGCATTGCATTTCACATGAGAGTAGAGATTGTAACATGGTTGTCCCCTACTAGTAGCTTTAGATTCTACATGAGAGTAAAATAGATATCATGTTTGCCCCCTCATATAGACATTATTCACTCACAAGAGAGTATGAATATAGAAATAGCGCCCAACATAATTCTTGTAAATCATAGAAACCTTTCATGAGTTTAATACATGTTTAGGAGCCTATAACTTATCATATTATGCTTGTCTTGCAAATCATACAATAATCTTTCTTCAACATAAGAATCCTTGTCATGCAAATTTAGTCCAACATGGTGGATATAATAGACACATGCTCAAAATCATGCAATTTAAGAGTATAAGACAAGAAGAAGAAAAATCAATTTGTTTTAAAGTCATTCCAATCAACCCACCAATATTGTAGTAAAACTCTCATTTTTGGTGTCATGAAATCCATCTTAAAAGTTCACAATCTTTTGTAGTTCATAGTTCATGTAATACATAGCCTCAATAGATATAAATCAATCCATGAATAAGCTTTCAATAGATATTCATGCATAATCAATTAATAATTGATAAAATCAAACATAATTCATATATATGATGCATAATAGGAAGTACCCATAAAGAATCAAACCTTGAAATCATGAAATTTCATAAAAAGAGAGAGTTTGGCTCAATGGGTGAAAGGACCTATGGATGAAGACTCGTATACCTTAAACTATTGAAATAGGTAGAGGAAATTTGATAAGACTTTGAGGACCTCACTTGGGTTCTTGAATTCCAACAGAAGTTCTTGAAAATCTTGAGAGTGAATAGAGGATTTGTTGATGAATTGGGAGGGTTTTTAAGAGATTTAGGGCATGGAATGATTGAAAAAATGAAGGATTCTCGTTAAACGGGCATTGGGTTATTACCCTAATGCCTTTGAATGAAAAGAAAAAAAAGGAAAGATTTGCACTGGTTTGCGCCCTAGGCGCGACGCGGACCAGTCGCGAAGCTCAGTTTACACTGAGTCGTGCCCCAAGCGCGACACGGCCTGGTCGCGCAAGCACAACTGCACATTGTTTCTAGTCCCCGTAGCAAAAATGGGTCATCTAAGAATTGAGGGCCATCAGTTTCCTTCACAATTTTGCCCCTGAACAAAAATATGAAGTTGAATTTTTAAAACCATGCATGAATTTTAAGATATTTGAGAATTACACGAGCATTTTCGAAGAACATGAGGGGTGTTACATATATGCCTCACATCGACAAAACACAGGAGAGATGTTGGGTATATAAGTAAAGGACTGGTCTATATACTGTGAAACGCCTTTTAGAGTGAACCTAAAGGGACAAATCCGTGATGGGCTAGCCTAAGAGCAAAAAATTCTTTACAGTGTTGGGTCAGGTTGTTACAAGGCATTTCAGTATAAAATATTCTACCTTTTTAAAAATTAAATAAAGTAGTAATATTAGTTAAAAGTTAAAGATTGGAGTCTTACTATCCCAAAAAATTATATTTTTAAAAAAGTAATTATTTTTTAAAAGAAATAAAATTTAAAGGATTTTTCTCACACAGCTCACCTACTACTCCGTCCACCCACCCCGGGCAATTCCCTGCCCTTTTATTTTTTTGAAGTTCTTTTTTAATATATTTTTTAAAAGATTTAAACTTCACCCCGTCCTCCATTCTTTCCTAAAATAATTGATATTATTTTTATTTTTTAAAAAAAAAAGTAAAATTTGACCGCACTCTATTTAACCCTCCACTCCTAATTTACTTTTACTGTAACGACCTGTTATGTCATTTTGAGATATAGAGTTTCGGATCTTATAAAAGATTTATCCCGTGAATTTTAAAGAGGCTTTTTGGTCTATTTAAGAATTTTTATAATTTAATTAAGGGATAATTTTAGATAATTAATGTAGTTACTGGATTAAAATAATAATTTAGTTAATATCATATATTATTTATCTCATATTTATTAAAATTAAGTCAATAAATTTATCACTTTTAGTACATAAAAACAAATAAATAAGTAAATTTAAAAAAAAAACGAAGAAGAATGCGTAACCATAAGAAAAGAATGAATTAGAAAGAAGAGGGCGAGAAAGCTGCGCGGCAGCATTGGGCGTGCATTCAGGTAACAATTTCTATGGTTTTATGTTTAGTTATGTTGGGAAGTAATACATATATATTTCTATTTCTATTATATAGAAAAGTCAATCCATGGACGACCAATGGTATATTTATAATTATGCTTATAATTCAAGGGCAAATGATTAATAGCAATTTAAAATATCTATTAATTTTCTCACTCCAAATTTCTATTCTAAAAAAAATACTTACACTCAACTTAATTCTAGAAATATCATTGCAAATATATAATTATCCTTATCATACAAGGATAAATAATAATTATTTAAAAAAACACTTACATACAACTTAATTCTAGAAATATCATTACAAATATGTAATTATGCTTGTCATACAATGATAAATAATAAATATTCATATCAAATATCTATTGATTTGCTCAATTCAAATTTCTATTCTAAAAAATTAAAGAAAAAACAAAACAAAACAAAAACTAGACACTTACACACAACTCAATTCTAGAAATATCAATTGTACTCTTTTATTATTTATAATTTTATGTTCATCACTCAAGGGCAAATGATTAATATCCATTTAAAATATCTGTTGATTTTCTCACTCTAAATTTCTATTCTAAATTTTTTTTAAAAAAAACACTTATACACAACTTAGTTCTAGAAACATCAATACAAATTTATAATTATGTTTATCAAACAAGAATTAATGATAAATATCCTTATCAAATATCTACTGATTTGCTCAATTCAAATTTCTATTCTAAAATATTTTTTAAAAAATTAAAACTAGACACTTACACACAACTCAATTCTAGAAATATCAGTTGTGCTCTTTATTGTTTATAATAAATATTTTATTCTTGTTATTTCAACTAAAAACCCATGTACTTCTATTTTCTTAATTTTTCATTTACAATATTTCTTTGTTTCAGCTAAAAACTTGTATATCTACTTCATTTTCTTTCTAATAGTAATAGGCTCTTAATTATATATGCATAATACTGAGTTAGCTTATCAGGAAGTTCTAGAATTGGATTAGAACTACTCACTTATGGAACTTAATCACACATACGGCTTAATCTTTATATTTTTTAAAATCACATAAAAGGCTTAGTCTTTATATTTTCTTTTGGATTCCTTGATTATAGAGAAATCAAAACAATTAAAGCGCAAGCTTTGAGCATTTTTTTATTTTCAGTGGTTGAATTTTTTTTAAGCTATTAGGCTTTTATACAACACTTTCTATAATTGAATTGTCATTTTTGATTGGTAATTTGAATAAACATTTGAAATTATAATTGGTTTTGCATATCGTATTTTTTAGCAGTATGTTTTTCAATTAGTAAAGCATTATTAGTCATCTTCCTCCTCCATTGTTACGTTGAAAAAATAATATTGTGTTGTGGCTTACAATACTTTTAGAATAGTTTGGTATCCATTTTGATATTTCAATTAATTATTATTTACTTCCTTTTTGCAGATATTCATCTTAAATTTCTTTATAAGATGGTTTCTAGAATGATAAAAAATATTATCTGCTAAGTTGATGATTACAACTCTTACTTATAAGAAATGATGAATTCAAATGTGCTTATGCACATATTGCAGATGAAAGAATCCTATAATATATGAATAATGATGTACATAAGTATTGCACTCTATTTCACACGTTCTATACAGAGGTGACATTCTGTTGTGTTAGTGTGGAAGCTTTTGACTGAGTTTAGTCTAATTATTATGTTTTGTTGTGTTAGCATGAAGGTCTCTGACTGAGCTTAGCCTAATTATTTTAGTTGTATTTATAAAAAAAAATGCATAAAAAATCAATATGTTGGGTCGATATATATAAATTAGTACTTCTTTCATCCCAAATTAATTAAATTTTTTAGGTAATGCACACATATTAAGAAAAATATTCAAAGGCAAAATTTAAACTATACTTTTCACTATTGCCCTTTGTGAAATTATAAATATGTAGTATAATTTATCTCCTAGAATATACAAAACTTCAATAAATGAAAGGGCAAATATATGAAAAAAAAAATTCAAACATTCATCTTGAACTTTGAATAATTTAATTATTTTGAACATTAAAAAAAATTTTAAAAATTTAATTAATTTAAGAGGAAGAAAGTAGTATGTTTAGTGGTCTTGGAAAGGAGGAAAAGAAACATTAAAGTAAGAGTTGGAATTTTGAAGGTGATGTGACATCATATTCTGTCCTTGGGTATTGGAGAAATATTAAACTTTGATGACTAATAATATGCGTAAAGAGTATGTCATAGGTAATCATTTGGGGCTTAATCGGTCCTTATTTATTTTATGGGTATCATATTATAATTTAGGTTTTAATATACTAGTGTAGGTAATTAAGTATTTATAATATAAATATCATTAAAATTATATTATTTGAAGGAATTAAAATTAAGCTCTAGACTTGAAATTTAGGAACTAGATTATTGAATTAAATAAATTTTTGTGTCGACACTAGATATATGGGTGTCTATGGACTCGTTTGCTTACGAATATTATATATTTGATAGATTCAAAATATTCGGGGATATTGAAGAAAGGGACAACACTGGTGGATCAGCTCACTTAATTTCGATTCTTCGATTGAGGTAGATTATGATTTGTTCTATTTAATAGAAAGACTCTTAATAGTGATTGATAGTCATCGAGTAAAGCTGAGAATTTTTTGATGCATTTAGTTATTGTGGTTTGGTTGACTAATATATTGCTGTGATTGATCAGCAATCCTAAGACCATGAAATTCATAATCATGAACTTAATCTCTCAAAATATGTCTTGGACAAAGAAGGCTTGATGAAATATTATTAATGAAGTGGAAAGTAATGACAAAGAATGATAAACTAAATACATTTGGATCGAGTGTCACGTTTCGACATGATATTATGGGATTGGGTGTCATGTTCCGACACCATATATATTGGATCAGGTGCCACATTTTGGCACAATAATAATAAAGAAAAACATATTAAAATGATTTAATATACTCAATTTCAAAGAATTTATCTCCCAAAAGAAGCATGGTGTGGAGGCCTAAATCCTCATATGTATTCTTGTTGTTGATTTGTTATGTACTTGTTTCTTGTTGTTTCCACATGTTAAGTGTTATGGCTGATTTCTTGCTATTAGTTTATGCATATTGATTTCTATTTTGAGTCAGCCGATGATATCTACTCAGTACATGTTGTTCGTACTGATCCCTACTTGTATTTTCTTTATTTTATTTTATGGAGTGCAGCATCGACTTCAACTCGCCTTCAACTCCAGCCAGTCGTCAGCACATCAGATTCTAGGGTGAACTATCCTCCTAGTTCATATTTGAACTTCTCGGTCATGGAATAATGTCTTTATCTTTCAGACATAAACTATTGTATTCATTTATTTTGGTGTTGATATTCTTAGTTTTGGTATTTTGAAATTATTGTTCTTGATGTGATGACTTTCAGATTTTGGGAAACGTTATGTGATAAACTTAGTGATTTTTGGTTGATTTTTGTTTTATAAGTTTGAGCTTACGACTATGATCATATTTTATAAATTGAACTGTTAATATAGTTTGGGATTTGTATGTTGGTTCGCCCACCTAGGAGGATAAGTGTGGGTGTTGCTCATGTCTCGTTTTGGATCGTGACATTTATTATTTTATAGTTTCGTGTTTTGTGTTAAATATGTATATATATATTTTTAGAAAAATATTTTTTCCAATTTGCGTGCTGAAAATAATATAAATAACAAATTTATTTTTAAAAAAGTCTTGTGTAAATTTTGTGTGTGTGTAATGCAAACTAAGGAAAAAACTGAAAGTGGGGATTAGGTGAGTGCAGTAGTATTATATTTTTAAAGAAAATTAAAACAATGATTAAATTATTATTTGGTTTTTTTTTTTTGAGATAGCAATACTTTAATAAACTTTAGAAATTACTAATAATTGAGTTAGTGTTTTTAAGATAAAAAATTTTGTCCATGTGAAATATGATATGATAATTTTTTTAAAATAAAGAAAGAGTATAGTACATACAGATGACTATGTAATTAAAAAAGATATATATTTCTTAAATTAACAAGTGATAATTTAAGTTTTAAAACACACTCTTAATAATTTAGACACAAAATTTTAAAAAGGTCCAGATATATTTTTTTACACTCATCTAAATTAGTGGAATTGGACACAGTAATAAAGCTAAGCCTAATTCATTGATGAAAGTCATATTAATTCACTTTATCTATGTTGTATTACTATAACAATAACTTTTATTAAGATAATATTACTATATCATTTATTCATTTATTATTATTTTTAAAAAGTTTTATATCAACACCACTTGCAAAAGTTATGCGTATCGTACTGTTGGTATCACTATTCAATGTTATAAATCTGCTTCCCTTCGACGCAACCCATATCGAACAAAAAGCATAGACAGAAGTGCTTCCGATCACGTCAGACAATATTCTCAGACAGCGGGCGACAATTTGCAACGTAAAGTTTGGTCCAAGAATATATATATATATATATATATATATATATATATATATATATTACTATATAATAAGTGGCTAAACAAGCTGCTCAAGCACACTATATATCTGTTTCATCTGCTTGTTTGAACTGTCTGTTTCTCCTTTTTCTTTATTATATACGGTTCAATTAAAATATTTCGTCGACTTTGACGTGCCTACTTCAGCTGTTTGCTTTGGCCGTTTGCTTCTCCTTCTCCTTTATTAAATGCGAGCTAATAAAAAATATTCCATCAATTTTAATTTGACATGCGGCCAATCAAAATATTTCATCGATTTTAACGTAACTTTTTAGCTACTTAATTTTATACTATATAATAAGAGGCCACGGAAGCTGCTGAAGCAGACAACTATTGGACGACATGTCTGCTTTAGCTGCTTGCTTAAGTTGTCTGCTTCTCCTCCTCCTTGATTATATGCGGCCCAATTAAAATATTTCGTTGACTTTGACATACCTGCTTCAGCTACTTAATTATATTCTTTCAGTTGTCTCTCCTCCTTCATAATTACGTGTGGCCTAATCAAAATATTATGTTGACTTTGACGTGCCTACTTCAGCTACTTAATTTTATATTTCTTTAGGTGCTTTAACTATTATTTTACTAATATTACATCTAATAAGAAAGAGGATACGGAAGCTGCTGAAGCAGCCAACTATTGGACGACATGCCTGCTTCAGCTGCCTGTGTTGAGCTACTACTTCTTTTCATCCTTTATTATATGCGACCCAGTCAAAATATTTCGTCGACTTTAACGTGCCTACTTCAGCTACTTAATTATATTCCATCAGTTGCTTCTCCTCTTTCTTTATTACATGCGGCTCAATTAAAATATTTTATTGGCTTTAACGTGTCTGCTTCAACTATTTAATTTTATATTTCCTTAGATGCTTCAACTATGATTTTACAATATTAATCCTAATAAGATATTTTTATTGAGTGGGGGCGCTTAATGTCGTGTGTGTGTACACACACACTCCCTATGCATGCGGCAACAAATTTAATTTGTTATGGATCATTTGGTCGGGTGCGCAGCAATAATGTGAAATGGAGTGTAGCATAATGACTATTATTTTTTATATACTATTTAGTTTAATATATAAAAAATATTATGTATTGCATAATTTTTTTTAAAAAAATACTTATTTACAAATATACTTTCCACAAATATGATGAAAAGATGTAAAATAAAAGTTTTGAGTAATTGAGCTTTTTACCATGCTAATGTTAATATAAATGCATACATTAAATTTCGTTACATTAGTTATATATAGGTTCAAAAGGTATATTAAATAAGGTACTACAAATACACAAATTAATATATGCATTACTTTTTCTAGTGAAAAGGGCTAAGAATACCCTTGACGGCTTGACCTATAGGAAATAGCTCAAAATTACCTTCTTCTATCTTTTGGTTTAAAAATATCCTCCACCTTTATTTTTGGTTCATAGATACCATTGCTTCCACCTTTTGGTATAAGGATACTCTTAACCCTAATATAATTAAGTTAAATTCTTTTACTAATCAGTTAATTCTTTTATTTATTCTACTTATTTTACTATTTATTTCAATTCTTAATATTAGATCATCTCAAAATATTTAAAATATTTCAGTCTATATGTATAAGTCTAAAAATATATAAAAAGTTTATTGTGTAAAAATAAAGAATGAAATTCTAATTCTAATTATTAAAATAAAATAAAATTCTTATTCTTAATTCTACACAATAAATTTTTAACTTTATTTTACATTTTATACAATATTATTTTATATTTTATTTTTGTAATGATTTTTGATTTATTTGAATTTTATTTTTTATTATATTTGAATCATGATGTTAAAATTTAATTATATTGATATATAATATATGTTTTAATTTTATCTTTTAATTATTATTATATGCTATTATTAAAAAGTAAAAAATATTAAATATTTATATAGCTAAAATTTTTACATAACGATTTGAATATAATTAAAAAAAATTAACATAAATACATTAAAAATTATTCCACAAATCAAAACATAAAATAATAAAATATAAAACAATAATGTATTATATAAATGATATATCAGAATATTAAGAATTTTTGTTCTTCATTTTTATACAATAAATTCTTTATTTTATATTAGATTTAAGTATTTTAAATATTTTGGGATGAGCTCATATTAAGGATTTGAACAAATAAAATTATTTTTTAGAATAAATAAATTTATTAACTAATTAGTAAAAAAAAATCAATCCAGTTTAATTGAGGCTAAGAGTAATTTTAGATCAAAAAGTGAAAAGATAAAATTAAAGGGTATTTTTAAAGCAAAAGGCTGAAGAATGTTATTTTCAAATCATTACCAATAAGTAAGGGATATTCTTGATCCTTTTCCCGTTATTTTATTACACTCTACCAAACAAACCCTTATTCCGCTATAAAGAAATTTAGCATTGTTATGTTGAGAATTTATTTTATTTGAATTTCTTAATTTTATTTTTATTGTAAAATTTTATAGTCACATTAATAATACTCACTCTATAATAAAAAGAATGAGCTAATTTGACTTAATATATGGAGTTTTAAAAAAAATTAAATTTTATGGTTCTAAATAAAAGTGAGGTTAAATATATTAAAATGTAATTTAATCTTATGATTTTAAACATGCCACATGAAAAGATGAAATTGAATCAAAATATTGCCTGAAAAAAAAATTATTATTTTAAAAAAGCTAAAAAAGATGAAGTAAGTATTTTTTTTTTGAAACACATGAAATTACTATATATAATAAGAGAGAGTTAAGTAGATCAAACAGATTGCGGGTTGACATTCCTGCTTGAGCTGCCTGACTTCCTCTTATACATTATACGAGACCCATAAAAATATTTCGGGAACTTTTTAATTGAATCTTTTTGAAGCAGCTGCTTGATTTTACAATATTACTCCTAATAACTAATTTTCCCAATTGAAGGGCCCATAAAAATATTTTGGAGATTTTTTAATTTAATTTTTTAAAAGCGGTTGCTTAGTGATTTTACAATATTGCCCCTCATAAATAATTTTTCAGCTACTTCAATTGTTCAGTTATTTTAAATTAACGGAACCCACAAAATTATTTGGGGAATTTCTTAATTTAATCTTTTCAAAGTAGCTGCTTAGTAATTTTATAATATTACTGTAACGACCCGTTAAGCCGTTTTGAGATATAGAGTTTCGTATATTATAAAATATTAATCTTGAAATATTTTAAAAGGACTTTTTCGACTATTCAATAGGGAAAAAAAAAAAAGAGAAGAAGAGGCCAAACCTTCAAGTAAAATTTATTATTCTCATTATTACGTAGCTAAATTGAATTGTGGTGCATATAATAATTAAAGATATAGTGTGTGTGCCAGGTGTAGAAAGAGACAAAACAGTAGCATATCAAATTGGTTCTTTCGTGTTATTGGCTTTAAGATTAAGGGTAATTTAGAGGTACAAAAAGTTGGTAGCATCATAGTTTTAGTTAATGAAACTCTTTTCTTTAAAATTTATATTAATATATATGTATATATAATTGTAATAGTGGCAGTAATCACCTCATTTTTTTTTCAAAGTTAGCGTGCAGCGTATGTATGTTGCTATTTCAGTATGTTTTCATACATATAATTTGTTGGGTTATAACATTATAAATCAAGCTTTGATATATTGAGATAGGTAATTCCATATTAGGTATATTATATTATACAAAAACCTCTAAATTTATGATTTTTGGAGGAATTAAAGTTTAACCCTAAAGTTGAAATTTAGGAACAAGATTATGGAATTGGGTGGGTTATTCTTAGTCTAAGCTAGACGTATAGTAACATGGGTATTGTTGGCTTTGAAATCTTATTGTGGGAATTTATTTAACTAGAATGTGGTGCTACGGATTCCATTCGGAAGGGGAAGACTAAAGTGTTTGATTGATCGTGACTTGACTAAGGCAAGTGGACTTTCAAAATCTTGTAATTCTCGTAGAATTCTTGAATTTTCTTTTCTTCTATATGTGATGCATGACATATTTGTGATATCATAACAATAGGGTGAATAAGTATAAATGTGAGTTAGTGTGATGTTGTAATACTTGAATTGAAAATGGGGTTGAGGGATGAGAATTCTATTTTTGAGATGTATGATTCGTATGAGCATCTTGCACATTTCATTTCCATAAACATGATTATTGTGCATTTGTTATGTGTTTGCTGGATGATCAAAGAAAGAAAATGAAAAGCCGAAGGGAAATGATTCCGGCTAGTGAAAAAGAAAAGAAAGGAAAAAGATGTAGTATTTCGAGGGACGTGTCGCACGCCCCGATGGATACTATATTTTGAGGGACATGTCACACGCCGCGACGGATACATGGTCCATGTGTGGCCCCCATGGGTTCTGATTGTGACTTATGATGTGGAATTGTGGTACACTAAGACTTTACTTCTACTTATAATATATCTTGCTGGGCTGACTGATTTTCTATGCAGGTTGTAGTTGTGGAGGTAGGTTGGAATGAAAGGAGTTTGTGTATTCTATTGAAATTGCCTTATTTGCTTGATTTTACAATATTACTCCTAATAACTAATTTTCCCAATTGAAGGGCCCATAAAAATATTTTGGAGATTTTTTAAATTGCCTTATTTAGTTTGTTTACTTACTGGGTACCATGTTGTTTTTGGTACTCATCCCTTGTTTCTACACTCGTGTAGGTTATGAGCCCGGACAGTGAGTAATGTTTTCCTTAATCATCCGAGGCTTCCCTGGAGATTTAGAGAGGTAGCTGTTGTCATCTGGTTGACTCTCTTGTTCCTATTTCTATAGTACTTTGTTCTATTTGAGAAGAAAGACACTTTAGACTTGTGTTTTCTTTGATTTTTCTGTATTGCTAGAGACTTGTATATGTGACAACCTGATTTTGGGGATTTTTAATTAAGTTGACTTATTATCCACAATTGAACTTTCACTTTTCATTATAATTTTGTATTCTTAACGTTATAGTTGAGTTACAAGCTGACTTGTCTTGGTGGGATAAGACGAGTGCCATCACGCCCATTTTTTTGGGTCGAGACAGTTTGTATCAGAGCCTAGGTTCATAGGTCTCACGTGTATTCAAGCTGAGTCTATGTAGAGTCTCAAGGATCGGTATAGAGACGTCTGTACTTATCTTTGAGAGGCTATGGGGACTGTTAGAAATTTTTTCTTTATTTATTCTCTCTTATCGTGCGTGGTTATGTTCGTTAGTACTGAGTTATGCCCGTATTCTTTAGATAAATAGCAAGGACTAGAGCTATTATTTCTGGCGGTAGAGGTGAGGCAGCTCCTGAGGCAGTTGTCGAGGCCCCAATTAGAGGTAGGGGAAGAGGTCGAGCTAGCGGACGTGGCCGTGGAGTAGCATCAGTGAGAGGCTATGCCCGAGGAGCAGCACAAGCTAGAGGGCAGACTGGAGGGGCTTCTCTAGAGCCACAGGTAGAGGTTGGTCAGGACTAGGTTCCTACAGAGCACGTAGCCTTACCTTTGTTGCAGGATACTTTATTGAGGGTGCTGAATGTACATAAGCTAGGTTCCTACAGAGCACGCAGCCTCACCTTTGTTGCAGGATTCTTTATTGAGTGTGCTGAATGTACTTGAGAGTATTACCCCGAGTGGTAATACGACAGGCACGCCAGGCGATTCTCAGACTGGAGGAGGAGCTCAGACTCTGGATCAGCATCATGTTCCCCTGGTTCACAATCCGGTGGGGCAGCCACCAGTGGGTACTAGAGTCGAGATTGATCCGACACCAGCTATTGAGGTTCAGGGTGCATCATCGACTACATTAACTGAGAGTGAACAACACTGCTATGAGATGTTTAGGAAGATGAACCCACCTCAATTTCAGGGTAGAAGGACAGAGGATGTTCATGAGTTTCTAACTACTTGTAGGGAGCTGTTGGATACTGTTGGCTTAGCCGAGTTACACGGGGTTAGATATGTTACTCTTCAGCTTCGTGGGCCAGCCAGGGAATAATGGAAGACCTATTCAGGATCTTTGCCTGTCTTGGGAGATGTTCTCTGGTGCTTTCTACGATAGATTTGTCCCTTGGAGTGTGAGGAAGAAGAGTCGGTTGAGGTTTGAGAGTCTGAGGCAAGATGGCTTATCTGTCACCGAGTATGAGACTCGTTTCTGTCAGTTATCTAGACATGCCACCGTCATTATTCCAAACGAGATAGAGAAGATTCGTAGGTTTGTGAGAGGATTGACCTATTCTCTTTGACAGGCAGTGTTTAAAGTATCTAGAGGTGGGGCCTCTTTCCAATCTGTTGTGAGTGCTGCCAAGGAGGCAGAGCTGATGGAGAGAGAAGAGTTTGGAGACCCTAAAAGGGCCCGTGCATCCGATCAGTTTTCTGGTACCTCATTTGGAGGTAAAGGGTTCTATAAAGGGGGTAGCTCATCCCAACATGGAGGACCAGTTCATGCATCATTACCCGCTTCTGAGGGTGGTCAGATACATCGTGAGTCTACAGGGCGAGACGGCTATGGTAGTTCATCAGGATCAACACGTCAGTCTCAGAGTTAGAAGTTTTGTTATGGTCAAGATCAACCCGTTAAGCCATTTTGAGATATAGAGTTTCGTATATTATAAAATATTAATCTTGAAATAT
>BAUE01073455.1:0-22711 GCA_000787875.1 Solanum virginianum | reverse complement strand
TACTAAACAATAAAATTTAACCCCAAAAACAGTTCAAACAATCATTTCTGGCCCGCCTCATTCTGCATCAGTAACTCTATTAGTCCATTTGATTTTTGAGTCCTATATCACTGTGTATACTCATGAACAGAAAACTTGGCGTTTGATTGATTTCAAGGAATTTACATCTAATAAATATATGTCACCGGCCAAATACTCAAAATAGATAGACGGCAAAATATTCATACAGCTAATTGGAAGGGACACCATTTGGCTCACTTAGTTCGAAAATTACATTGCTAAACTTTGCTAATTAACAGAGAAAACATAATCTACTTTCTTAACTGCTCTTGAAATTCCTTCAGCGGAGAAGCTGATTACTCTTTACCCTCCTCCGGAGGTGACTCAACTTCACTATTCACAGCAGCAACTGCACTCTGAGAAGTTCTTGCATTTCCTGGTGGATGCACAAAATAACCATGGTGATGAGCCATTGGGTGCTTCAATGGCAAAGGCTCCCCACTCATCGATCCACCCTCAGCATAATCAAACTCCCGATAACGTTGTAAGTACAAAGTCAAGGGTTCGATGTAGTCATCAAGGCCAATCTTGCTCATGGCCCAAAGAATGTCTTCAGCGGTGATGGTCTTGCGCTGCTCATGTTTGCAACGGTCATTGGCTTCCATTGTTATGAAGCTTATGAACTCAGAGACGCATTCTTGGATGAGCTGTTTCGAATCATCGGATATCTTGGCATGGGAAGGAAGGATCCTGCGCATGATCCTGACCACGTTTGCTATTGGCATGAATCGGTCTTGCTCCCGAATGATGCATTCAGTAATTGCCTGGTTGAGACGAGCAGGCAGTCCCATGTTTGTCTCCATAGCTTAATTTCACACAACATCAAAGCTTCAGAGTTAAATGACAAAGAAGTATAGCGCATATCATTAAAATATTCATCTAATTTCATCACAACTAGCTAGACTTTTATAGTATAATTAATTATAGATAATTAAGTCACACATTTGCTATTAACTAGCTTTTTAAATATTGAAAACAAAATTACAAAACTAGTGGCGCATAAATATATATGTTTCACTACTTATTAGCTCAATATGAGAATAGTACTACTATAAGACACAACTAAGAATGTTGGACACTATCGATGTAAACACAAAAGTCACATACTCCTGTTGTTCTAATTTATGTGGCACCCTTTGACTTAACACATAAAATGGAATAGAGGAAGTATTATTTAACTAGTGTGAGTACAGACTAACTAAAGTAACCTAAAATGCTTCACGTATAATTTTCGTCATCGATCTTATTTTGTTTGCTCTTCAACTAACCCTCGCATATATCCATACTTTCTTCTGATCAAAAGGTTTCTTCTTTTACCAAAATTGTGATATAGGAATATGACAAAAAGATATTTGTAACGGACAGTGCTATCCTACCCACTGTTTTCATATACTCTACAGTTATAGTACTTGTTTTTCTTAAACTTATCAGCTATGCCTCTTAAAATTTGGATAAAGAAATTAATGCTTGCTAGATTTTAATTAACTTAACAAAATGTTTATTTGCTCTGATGATAAATTTATTCTCTTATTTAATTTTATATAGAGAAAAAAAATTACTTAAGTAATTAGCATGCAGGGACATATAGGAAGATATCCTCAGATTGTAATTAACACTATTTTTATGTCAAAATTAAAGCCTTTAATTTGTGTAATAGACTACCTGGTTTTCAAACTGGCTAATTTAGACGGTTTGTTTCTCCCTCTCACTTTTTATTATTCTTTTTGGAAGGGAGACAGGCGTAAAAAAGGGGCAGAGAGAACATACTATAGGTCAAAAAGATTGCATGTATGACACTTGTTTTCCTTTTCTCTTGAAAGTTCCAAGAGAA
Source organism: Solanum virginianum (assembly GCA_000787875.1). NCBI lineage: Eukaryota > Viridiplantae > Streptophyta > Magnoliopsida > Solanales > Solanaceae > Solanum > Solanum virginianum. The sequence goes on along the minus strand of BAUE01073455.1, from coordinate 20,820 downwards.
AACTAGAAATGGCCATGTCGATCACCATTACCATCGATCTAGTGATCTTTGATATACAAACACCTGGATTTGCAAGTATGTATATGGAAAAAAAGAATGCATATATGGTCCCTCGCAAGTTAAAGACAGATATGGAAAAGATGACAATTAAGCAAAACAAAAAACGTACGCAAGTTGCAGCACTCCATTTTCATTATCTTCCAAGACTCAATAGCGATAAAGTAGATGATGCAAAAATCAGAGGAATGGATGAAAAAATCAGAGGAATGGATGAAAATTATTAGCTAGCTAGCAGTTAAATTCACTATTCTGAAAAAAAAGGTATTCTTTTTGGAATCTTTTTGGGTAAAGGAATAAATATATAAGGGACTAATTCAAGAATATTCAACAATAACAAAAACATACTCAGTATATATAAATTTACAAGTGGACTCTAAAAGTGAAAGTGTGATGATTACAAAACCTTACCCCTATCTTGTTAGATAGATCTGAATAGTAAGGCTCAGCTCAATTGAGTATATCAAATATAAAAATTCATGAATATATCGACCATATATATATAGAGAGAAGGTATTGTATAATGTATTTGTTAAAGTAAAATAAATGCTAGGTAGCATACCAGAGGAAGGGGCAGGGGCAGGGGCAGAGATTGGTCGTGGAGATCTGCGATAGCTATGAAATCCTACATTTCCTGAGCCACCATCATGGCTACCATTGTCCATATCTCTCTCTCTCTCTCTGCAAATATCTCTCTCTCTTTTTCTCTCTATAAAGTATGTAGTTCTCAGCAAGTAGTAAGTGTCTATATTTGTAGCTACAATTTTTAAGAGAGTGGGGACACCGAAGGCAGAAGGCGGAGTGAACAAGGAGGTATCCATGGGGATAAAGAGGATTTCACAATTGGACAAATGAGCATTGACCGGAAACAACATTACTATATACTACTATTTCCTCCATCTCAAATTAAAGTCATTTTAGCTTAGTTCACATCTATTAAGGAATATTATAAAGTGAAGGTATGATTTACTGAAGTTGCCTCTATTTATTAGATATTTTTGATAATTGAGCTCTATTAAGATGAAATACTCCTCCCATTTCAAAAAAAAAAAGAGACCTCCTTTCTCTTTTTAGTTTGTTCCAAAAAGAATGACCCTTAATTTCCATTTTTGGCAAAATTTTAATTTTAGCTTTTACGTCGCATGTTTAAGACTATAAAATTAAAGATATTTTTGTACATTTGACATAACTTTAATTTAGGACCACAAGATTGAAAAGTCTTCTTTATTTTCCTAAACACCGTGTCAAGTCAAATAAGTTTGTTCTTTTATAAACGGAGGGAATAGTTTTTTAATACAAGAATATAGTGGAAAAAACATGCTAATTTTTGTCTTGATTTCCTTGGATGGCCCTTATTTTTTGTATATATATATTTCGCTAAAATGACACTTATTTTGAGATGGAAGGAGTATATATTGCTTGGCCATTTCCCTTTTACTTTGCTCCTTTCCAACAATTTATAGTTCCAATCCTATTCAAACCGTCCCATTCATTCAAATTCTCACCAAAATTCTGTCAAAGTTGTCAATTCTGATGAAAAAACTCCTTATTCCAGAGGGGTATACAAAGGCAAATACTAATAGACCCCTCAATTCATGTTGATGTAAAATCCAAATCCAAATTTATATATAAAATATTTCTTAGAGAATTTAAGTGTGAGTCAATGTGCTAAAAGCAAAATATTTAGTGATACCAACTGACATACTACAAAGAATACTAGATCTCATGCCCATCAAATATCTTGCACTAGCTAGCATCTTATCAAAAAGTTGGATGCAGTTACAGTCTACATTGTACTTTTTTCAGTTTATATCTTATATTGAAGATTTTGCTTCAAGCATATTCCATGAAAGTCTCAAATCATGGTGTCTAGCGCTCACACTGGATACGGCCAACAATGAAAAATGTGTTGCCTCATGATAGCATATTTATTTGTGCAACATTGACACAGTTGAAGCTGTTGAGGTGTATCTTTAAGCTTCCTGTTTTTATCCAATTCCCCAATCTTATTAGACTTCTGTCAGAACATTACGCAATTGACAACCCTTAAGGATTGAAAAAAACACCAAGTCTTATTCTGCCAATGCTTGAGACTTTTAAGTTGAATTATTGTGTTGATGTTAATTCTGTTGATATGGTTTCTCCAAATCTTGTGAATTGTTGATCCTTAACTGCTATAAAGTTACATTGAAGTGTTTAATGTGAACCCAATACTTGAAAGGATTAAGGATTCTGCTTGGATGGTTCATCCCTTTAAGGATTAAAAAAAACTTCTGCGTGCTTTTGAGCTTGCTTATATTTTTTTATTTTGCAGTATTTTGATTTGCAATACAAAGTACCAACTATCTGGTTGGTTCATGTACAAGATAGGCTTGATGTATCACTAAACTTTCAAAGCCTGAGAATTTGTGACTTTAAGATTTCGGTGAAACGTATCACCTGCGCACTTTGACTTTGTGGAATTCTCCAAACCTTATTGAACTTGAATAATAGTTACAATTCTATATGTATGTGTGTGTCGTGTCTGTTATGGCATATGCATGTACAAACAGGGCTGGGGCTTTACTCTTGTGGTAAGGCAACAATGCATGCTGTATGCATTAGGAATATGTCACGGGTTTGAACCTTCCGCTGCATATATAAGCTTGGTATCTTGGAGAATTTCTTGTTTATAAAATGTGCATCTGTAATTGTGTGTATATATAAGCTTCACTAATTTTTGAAAGATTGACCACATTGTAGATAAGATTTTTTCCTCAGATTAATGGGACAATATGTCACACAACGGAACTGTTTGATTTCTTGTCCGAGGCAGAAAATGAAGTGACTGAAGCTCTGAGGGTTATTCGAACAGTGAGGTTAAGGAAATTCAAAAGGACAACTAGCATGTACTTGATACAAGTTGTTGTCATCTTTAATTTTGATGATTGACAAACCAGATGAAGGGACCTGGTACTAGCAATGCTCTTAAGCTAGGCCAACTTTACAGCTACAATATTTATATTTCTACAGCTATGCGGCAGTAGGACTGCAGTGTTCTTTTTCCTTCTCGGCCAATGAGATGCGTTTACGATTTTTCCCTCTCTCAAAAATATAATGGGACATGACAAGAGGCAAAACCTAGCTTTATCAAAATTCAAAAATTAACTCTTGTCTCATAGCACTAAGTTGTCTCAGCTTGAAAAAGGGAAAACTTCAACAGCAAGGGATTTACTCGTATGAACTGAAAATGTCTTTAGTTCCATTGTAAATCTACTCCTCTTTGAGAAGCTTGTGTAGGTGTTTTGCTTTTGTATTATCAGCATTTGCAGTTTGTATTAAAAACTTATCACACGTTTGAATCAAAACTCTGAGGCGATTATTATTGCACAACTCAGAAGCAGTGCTTCCAGGACTTATACCAAATCTCCCATGGAGAGAATTTATTATTAGTATCTTGTAGACATAGTTTATCACTACATTCCCATCTTTCTTAGCCTTCGAAGAGAGTGGTAACAAAGTCTTTAAATGGGCTTCCCTCACTCTTCTCAAAGAGGTATCCACTCATTGGGACTATAGTGTAGCCTTTTTTTTTTCATACTTGAGTTCCGCACTAAAGTAAACTCCTACAAACTTCCCTACTGGGATGACCAGAGTCCTTATCGATCAATCCCTACGGGGATGACCAGAGTCCTATCTCTTGATCAATAGGAGAGAATGGGCCTTTTCATTTTCTTCATCCTCGGGCAGACGACATATTCTTGGATAAAGCCAAAGAGACTATCTATGTCGAGAAAAGATTCGCCCTCGAATCGGCCACATCATCATTAGGCTGCTCTTCCCTCGACAACTCACCCTCGTTGTCAGTGATATAAGGGGACAAATCAGCCACATTAAAAGTAGCCAACACATTATACTCACCCGGTAAATCAATCTTGTAGGCATTATCATTGATCTTTCCAATACTCGAAACGGTCCATCGGCTCGAGGGTGTAGTTTGCCATGCCAGTCAATAGGGAATCATGCCTTCCCGAGATGAATCCATACCAGATCACCCACCTTAAACACCACCCTCTTGCTGCGTTTGTCTACCTGCTCTTTATACTTCCTGTTTGAGTTCTCAATCTGCGTACGGATATGTGAATGCGCCTGCTTGATGTGTTCAGCACGCTCCTCGGCATCGCCATGCAACCGGACAATTTCTTGCAAAAATAAATAGGCTACCTGTGATGCATCAAAAGTTTTATTGCAAGCAGTGAAGTGCGCTATCTTTGAGAATTAATCCACCACATCCGCAACATAATAAATAGGCTACCTGTGATGCATCAAAAGTTTTATTGCAAGCAGTGAAGTGCGCTATCTTTGAGAATTAATCCACCACCACCATAACCGAATCCTTGTTCCTCCGTGTGCGGGGCAACCCGAGAACAAAGTTGAGATTGATATCTTCCTAAGGGGCCATGGGAACGGGTAGAGGTTGATATAGGCCCACATTAGATCCCCGGGTCTTAGCGATTCGACACACCTTGCACTTCTTCATAAATCAGGCTACATCTCGCTCCATCCTAGGCTAATAAAATTGGTCTTGTAACCATGCCAATGTTTTATCAGCCCCAAAATATCCCGCAAGTCCACCAGCGTGTCCCTCAGTAATGACCGCCTCCCTCAAAGAATACTTAGGAATACAGAGCCGGTTACCCTTGAAAAGAAAACCTTCTTGTTTAATAAACTGCTGAGAAGGATGTGATTCACACTTCCGCCAGATCTCTCCAACATCAGGATCATCCCCACACAATTCCTTAAATGCATCAAATTCGACCACTTGCACTCATATGGTTGAAATGAGAGTGTACCTCCTACTTAGTGCATCTACCACGCTGTTCAGTATTCCCGCCTTGTGTTTGATGGAGAAGCTGAAAGCTTGTAAGAACTCTATCCATTTGGCATGCCTCGGTTTTAATTTGGGCTGCCCATTGATGTATTTCAATGCCTCATGATCAGGGTAGAGGACAAACTCTCGGGAAATGAGGTAGTGACGCCAATACTCGAGACTTATGACAATGGCATAAAACTTCTTGTCATAAGTGGAACATTTGAGCTTGATGTCATTCAACTTTTCACCAAAAAACATCATAGGTTTTCTTTTCTGACTTAACACCCACTTCCTGATCATGGAATGAACCTTTATACAAATCACTCGTTGAGCCAGCTGCAATTTTATATTCATATTTCAGCAGTGCACTGTCGATTTCCCAGGCTTCACTCCCGCTGCTTGGTGTTTCCACATTGTTCGAGGTGATGTTAATACCAGTTTGGACCAACTTCATTCTGGAGGACAAAAGGTTTTGATTTTGTCCAGACTGTTTCTCCACATTCGAAATTTCCTTCAACAGGACACTTCTTAGGTGATCAGCTTCCTCATTTTCCCACCCATCAACCACAAAGACATCCCAGGAGTAGCCGTCTTTGATCATATTGCAAACCTTACCCCCACTGATACATTTGGTATGGAAGATATTATACCTCAGCCATGACTCATCTTCACTGGTAGCCATACTCAATGCTCTTCTAACCACTAAGAACTCACCAGAATCGGCGTACGTGACTTCCCCATTTTCTGTCGGGTTACCCTCACTGCCCTCATCATAATCGTCATACGCCAGGTCTATATCCTCCTCAACTAGCATGACAAGTTGTCGGTTTGGACAATCGGCAATCAAGTGTCCTAGACCTTGGCACTTAAAGCACCATCAGTTGGCCATAGAACCTCCCCTGCTGGTCTGTCCCTTCTCTGGATGGAGTTTGGGATTTGGGGTTGTTGTGGTCACAGGTTTAAGGTTCGAGGGGGTGCTCGCCAGCTAGCCTCAGCACCCGAGAAATGGTTTTGGTACTTCGATTGACTGACACCCATTTTTTTTACTGCGATTCAGCCCTTAATACCTTCCAGATAATCAGCCAGCCATATAATTTCTTTTCCAGTTTCAGCTATTGCTACATACTCTGCCTCAGTAGATGAAAGAGCAATACACTTTTGAAGCTTTGACATCCAAATCACCATTGTACCAACACCACATCCGATATCTCTGGTTTCAACCCAGCCAGATACCAAGTAATTATTTGTTCGTCCTCCTCAATAACATCACATCGTATCCGCAACATATCAAATTCATTGGTATACTGCTCCATCGACACACCCCTCTGATTAAGATTGTCGTACTCGATAAAAGCCTCCTGCCTATACTGGACGGGCAAGAATTTGGCCATTAGTTTCTTTTTCATCTTACTCCAACTCTTAATTTTTGGTTTCCCCTCTCGAACACGCCTAGTTCTCAAGTGCTCCCACCAAATCGAGGCATGTTTCCTCAACTTAATGGCGACTAACTTAACCTTTTGATCGTCGTTCAGATTTTTCACATCGAAAACCCTTTCGACGGTATGAATCCAATCAATAAACTCGTCAGGATGAGACTTACCATCGAATTCTTGAAGGTCGACATTCATCCCTAGGGTTTGATAGGGCTGGTAGGGCTTATGCCCTGACCGTTAGTTTCATCTTTGAGTTGGGATCCCCTACGGGTTAAACCCCAGTTGGCATTCCAACTCTCGGATTCGTCTCCCCATCGCTGCAATCTCCAGATCTCTTTGGTCTCGATGGCGGTTCGGTGGCCCATCTTCTTCGGTAAAGGGTACAAATTCCTTCATATACAAAATAGACCCCCAACTTACTAAACAACAAAATTTAACCCCAAAACAGTCCAAAACAATCTATTTTGATCCACATCATTCTGCATCACTTCCTAGTGGGCATGATGTTTTACATCATTACAAAAGGATAAAGCGAGTTTAAATCATAGTAGTGTTAGGATCTGCAGCAGATCTATAAAAATTAAGATGAAAAAGAAGAAGAAGAAGAAATCTTGAAGAAGAAGTAGAGAGAAGTGAGAGTTTCTCTCTCTAAAAATGGGAATGACTTTTTTTAACGTGGTAACACCTTGCCTTGCCTGGGACTGTTTTTATCAGTCTAATTCCCTCAGCTGCACAAAATGTCTTGAATTCTGATGAGTCATATTCTTCGCCATTATCTGACCTCAAACATCGGGTGTGATATATATATATATATATATATATATATATATATATATATATATATATATACATATTAAATGAATATAGAATATTTTTACATGGAGAATGAACAATACAACCTCCATTGCTTGACCACGAGGTTGACAAATATTTAACAGTACATTAAATATTACATCAAGCTCCACAACATAACAATTCTCCCTCTTGGAGACTAATCCAGTCAACAACAACAAAAATAAATCTGCATCATTGATATTTTTATTACACCACAATAATCATCTTTTGTAGCAGCTACAAAAGACCAACCAAGATTCTGCACAACTTCAGTTTCCTAACATCAATACATTTAGTCAACATGTCTGCTGGATTCTTTACACCCTCTATCTTTTCCAAACACATATCACCATCTTCAACTCACTTGCGAGTAAAATGATACCGTCTTCTAATGTGTTTTGTCTTCACATGATAGACTAGGTTTTTCACCAATTTTATGGCACTCTGACTGTCTGCATAGAGAGCTTTCCGCTTCTGCCCTTTGCCCAACTCTTCCAGATAATCAGCCAGCCATATAATTTCTTTTCCAGTTTCAGCTATTGCTACATACTCTGCCTCAGTAGATGAAAGAGCAATACACTTTTGAAGCTTTGACATCCAAATCACCATTGTACCACTTATAGTGTAGATGTAACCAGATGTGCTCTTGTTAGTCCACATCACCACCCAAATTAGCATCAACAAATCGCTGCAAGATAATCTTGCCATTGCCAAATAAAGTGAAGTATTAGATGTACCTTTCAAGTATCTTAGAAGTCATTTCACAGCTTCCCAATGCTCTTTCCCCAGGTTTGATATATATCTACTAAAAACTCCTACTGTGTGTACTATATCAGGTCTTATGCATACCATAGCATACATCAAGCTCCCAACTGTAGAGGCATACAAAACTAATGCCATGTGTTCACGCTCCTCAGTTATCTTCGATGACTGCTCTTTTGATGCATACATCAAGCTCCTAACTACAGAGGCATACATAACTAGTGTCATGTGTTCACGCTCCTTAGTTGTCTTTGGTGACTTCTCTTTTGATAATTTTAGATGACTTGCCAAAGGAGTAGTCCTGGGTTTAGCATTATTCATCCTGAATCTGGATAGCACCTTCTTAATGTACTGCTCTTGGAAAAGATTTAAAGTGCCAGTAGATCTGTCCCGAACAATTCTCATTCCAAGAATATGCTTTGCAACACCTAAATCTTTCATTTCAAACCCAGAAGACAAACCTGCCTTCAAATTGTTTATCTATTCATGCTAGAACCTGCAATCAACATATCATCCACATACAAGAGTAAAAGGATATAAGAATCAAATTTTTTTCTTAAAGTAGCAGCACTGATCATTTTCAGTTAAGTGAAAACCACTGTTGATCATGAAGGAGTCAAATTTAATATACTACTGTCTAGGTGCCAGCTTCAACCCAGACAAGCTCCTATTAAGCTTACACACCAAGTTTTCCTTGCCTGGAACTACAAACCCCTCTGGTTGCTGCATATATATTTCCTTATCCAAGTCACCATGTAAAACCTATATTTGAATATCCATTTGCTCAAGATGTAAATTGTCAGCAGCAACAATACTCAAAACAATCCAGATAGTAGTTAATTTCACAACAGGAGAAAATATTTCAGCATAGTCAATACCTTTCCTTTGTGAATATCCTTTGACCACTAACCGAGCTCTGAATCTTCTTTTGCCATCTTGTTCGTACTTGATTCTGTACAACCATTTATTTAACAAGGCTCTCTTTCTAGCAGGTAATTCAGTTAGCTCCCAAGTATTATTCTTTTCAAGTGAGTTCATTTCTTCATCCATCGCTTGCTCCCACTTGCTTGAGTCTTCCACCTGTTTAGCCTCATAGAGAGACTCGGGTTCCCCTTCATCAGTCATCAACAGATATTGTAATAATGGTGTATACCTCTCTTGTGCTCTGATGGTTCTAGATGATCTCCTCGACACCAATTCTGGTGTCACTTGTTCCACCTTTGGCTCTTCAGGAACTGTTTTTGGAGTTTCTTAAGTGACACCCTCTTCATTAGGTGTAATTTCCATCTCAACTCCCACTTGCTTTGCAATCTCTAAATCCTTCTTGTTTTTGTCTTTGTACAGAATATTTTCATCAAATGTCACATCACAATGTCTTAGGATTTTTATATTTTTGTCATCCCAAACACGTCAAAACCATAACCTATGAAATAACACTTCACAACCTTAGAATTAAGCCTGTCTCTTTTTTCAGGATCAACGTGAACATAAGCAACACATCCAAAGGTCCTCAAGTATGACAACTTGATTTCCTTTCCTGTCCATAGCTCTTCAAGAATCTTAAATCCCAACGGAATTGATGGACCTCGATTGATCAAGTATGTAGTTGTGTTCACTGCGTCCGCCCAAAATGTCTTAGGCAGCCCACAATGAATTCTCATACTTCGTGCATGCTTATTCAACGTTCTGTTCATCCTTTCAGCAACACCATTCTGTCTTGCCTTGACTAGGACTGTTCTCATTAGTCTAATTCCCTCAGCTGCATAGAATGTCTTGAATTTTGAAGAGTCATACTCTCTACCATTTTCTAACCCCAAACATTTAATGTTTAGCCCCATTTGATTCTCAACTTCAGCCTTCCATCTCTTAAAAATGGCAAACACATCAGACTTGTGTTTCGTGAAGTAGACCCAAACTTTCCTGCTAAAATCATCAATGATGCTTACATAAAATTTAGAATCACCAAGTGATGAAACTGGAGATAGTCCCCATATATCAGTATGGACTATTTCCAATCATTCTTTCTTAGGCTCTCTTGCAAGCTTTGTGAAAATGACACATTTTTGCTTTCCTATAACACAACTTTTACAAAAATTCGAATCAACAGATTTAAGACCTTCTAAAACTCCCTTTTTAGCCAGTAGCTTCATTCCTTTGACACTCATGTGTCTAAGTCTATTATACCACATACTTGAACTACAAATATCATTAGTAATAGCAGCTAAGTTTATACATCCTTTAGTGGTATATAATGTTCCCATTTTTGTGCCACGTGCTACAACCATAGAAACTTTCACAACCTTCCACGAACCATTTCCAAACACTAATGTATAACCTGAGTTGTCTAACTAACCAACAAAAAGTAAATTCTTCTTGAGAGCAGGAACATATTTAACATCTTCCAGTATCCATTTATTGCCCGATAGAGTATGTATACAGACATCCCTCCTTTTCTTCAAAGCCTTATTATTAGCAAGATATACTTTTCTGAAATATCTAGACTTGAAATTTTGAAACAATTCTTTGCTTGGTGATGTATAGAAGGAAGCACCAAAATACAAAATCCAAGATTCAACTGGGTTGTCAACACTAAGAACTAGTGCATCTCCAATTTCTTCTACTGAATTTTTGGAGTCATTATCATTTCCAAATCTGTTATTCTGCTTCTTTTTGGGTTTCTTACAGTCTGTCCTAATATACCCCCTCTCTCCACAGTTCCAACATACCACATTAGATTTATGTTGAGATTTTTCACGATTCTTTGACTTAGATCCGCCATGTGTATTTTGACCCTTCGATTTACCCCTCCCTGTATGGACAACACTGAGAGCATACCCAAAGATTGTCTGATCTCTCTCGTGCGAATGCTTTCACTGAGAAAAATATCTCAAATTTCATCAAACTTCAGTTTTTCAGACCCACGAGAACTACTAATTGCAACAACAACCATATCCCAAGATTCAGGTAGAGGTGACATCAAAATCAAAGCCTTAATTTCATCTTTGAAACTAATATTAATAGAATTCAGTTGACTTATAATCATATTGAATTCATTAATATGGTCAGCCATAGATCCGCCTTCAGATATTTGTAAATTGAATGATCTACTAATCAAGTATATTGTGTTCATCGCAGAGGGCTTCTCGTACATATTTTATAGAGCTTTCTTCAGATCTGTCATCATATTCTCCTTGATGATGTTGAAGGCACATTTATGGACAAACTCAACTGGATCAGACCTAGAGCTTGTCGGTCCTTGAGTTTTCATTTTTCTTCTACCATCCTCTCTGGCTTCACCCCAGTCAAGGGTTTATGAAGATTCTTATGATACAAGAAGTCTTCAATTTGCATTTTCCATAACCCAAAATTGGAGACATCAAACTTATTAATACCGACCTTCAAACTCTCCATCAACATAGATCGTGGTGAATCTAACCTTGCTCTGATACCAGTTGTTAGGATATGTACCAGTTCTACAGATTAAGATGATGATGAAGAAGAAATCTTGAAGAAGAAGTAGAGAGAAGCGAGAGTTTCTCTCTCTAAAAATGGGAAACACTTTTTTTAACGTGGTAACACCAAATTATTTGGGCAATCTCCACGGGTGTAATATATATATTAAATGAATACAAAATATTTTTAAATGGAAAAAGAACAATACAACCTCCATTCTTGACCCATGAGATTGACAAATATTTAATAGTACATTAAATATTACATCAGGCTCCACAACGTAACAAGTAATGTAGATTCTCACCTATAGGTATATAGGCATCCACATGACCATTGTAGTAACCGTCTCTCTGAAACTTATCCTCATTCTAATTTGGGACGTAGATGGGCCATTTATCCAATTCAAAGAACTTTTAATGAAAAAGATATAGAGCCAAGGATGAAAGGGTAAGCTTTTTCTCTATGTTGACTTCGAGCTGATCCTAAATCAGCTTTTGGTCCTTTTGCATCACATTCCTAAAGAGAAGGATGTCCTTTCATGAATTATTTAAGTATTTAACTCCTTAATACCTTTCTTTAGCCTATTTAATTAGCTGGAGCGTAGGTTTCTAACAATTGTTTGACAATAGAGAACAGAACATCTTTGAGAAAAGAAAAAATCTTTGAGAAAACAAAAACAAATACCATAAGACACTTTTCTTATATTAGCTAAAGGATTGAATTTTATATTATCTGATGTTCAGATATTAAATAAAAACAAATCAAGAAAATGGTATGAGTATTATACTGCACTTAAAAGAGATTGAGATCTTATTATTATGTAAGAAGATGGATAAATTCTCAATTGATGATGATACATCTATGAGTGCACCTATACCATATAATTATGGAGGAAAAATTGATTCCTTTTAATGTAGTTTTAAAATCATACCCTTAAAGCCCTTAAACAAAAGCCAAAACATAGTTTTGTAGACCTCTTTGAATCCTTAGAAGACGAGCTGTGATCAACACTATCTTACTCAAAGAGGCTAACTCAATTGACAAATAGAATATCTATACTTGGGCTGGGGACTTTCATTTGATCAAAGGACTTCTTTCGCCTTTCAGGTCTTTCTCGCGTCTCACTAGACATAAAGGAATATAGAGATTCTTTAATTAGTCAATTTTGGTATTCATTTTTATGGAATCCACATTACCTAAAGAGGCCTAGTTAATCAGATGATTTTGTTTTGGTTGAAAGTATTAATGACTGTTCTGGTTATTTTCATGTTAATGCCTTCTTTGTGTTATTTAGAGCTTTTCGATAGTGAATTCAAGTCATTTATGAATTACTGATATTGACAGTTCAATTACCTAGTCATTCGTTTAGATTTGTGTTGCTTTTTCTATTTTGCAGCTTTGAAAACTTAAAAAGTTGACTTCAGTAAACAATACAGGTAAATAGCCTTGCTATGGAATTCTAATAGTTCTATCAGCTTCAAAGGGTCATTTTAGGCTAGTGGCATGGCCCTTGAGTCCAAAGGCTTTTAGTGTGAGTTTATGTCATTTAGTGTTTTAGCTTTTAAGTTATAGCCTAAGTTTGACTCCAACCATATTCTTAGAAATTGTGCCCAAATAGCAATTCCATCAGCAGGTAGCTTTAGAATGTTGAGTTTGATCTAGAATAACCTTTTGATCATCTCCCTAGGCTTTCAAAATAATTTCTGAGCCCCTTTGTGGATTTTGGTGAAATTTGGCATATGGAAGTAGGACTCACATTCAATTAAAATGACCTACGTGGAAATTTATATTATACCATTGAGTTTGGAATATCGAATTCCATGGGGATAGTATATTTGATTTGCGCACATAAGGTTCTGAAGAAATTCTAAGCACTCCATCAAGGATTTTGAAACTTAGAAAAAATACTGATGAAAATTAGTTGGTGTAGGCAATATTTATTCTTCGCATGACATAGGGTCGTGTTCATAGAGGCTAGTGACTGGAGACTGCACAATTGTGGAGTTTGGCTTGGGCAAGCCTTTGCATTCATGGGCTAGGGGATTCGTTCACGGAGCTTTAGGGGCCTGACCCTCTATGTTTGCGGGCCTTTTAACCATGTTCGTGGAGTACATCTTTGTCTAGTGTTTTAATTAAAAGGATAGATAAGTTTAGTTCAGGATCGAACTTTCAGAGTGCAATAACTTCATCAATTTAGCTCCATTTTCAGTGATTCAAAGCTTGGGGTGTCAAGCATATCTATTTGTATATATAGGAGTGATCAAGGGGCATTGAAAATTGTTTGTTTGAGGTATGTTTTGGTTAGAAAAATCTACCTCTCTCTCTTTTCTTAGTTAATTTTTGGGAAAATATTGCATGAATGGTTTTGAGCTGTTCTAAGCCCTGAATTATGTTCTGTCTTGGGACACAAGCTTGGAGAATTATTTGGACATTTTTACAGAGGTAGATTCGAGTTTTCTGGGCTAGTCCCACTTCCCATTTTAGATTCCAACTTTGTTCATATCTGATTTAACTCCTTAATACCTTTCTTTAGCCTATTTAATTAGCTGGAGCGTAGGTTTAGATTCCAACTTTGTTCATATCTGAATTTAGTGATTTTGGTATCAAAATGACCGTTTTGATGTTATAATTCTATTTTTGATAGCTTGACAACATTTAGAGGCTGTTTAGAAGATTAAAGCTCTGAGCACATGATTTGGAGCTCGCACAGCTTGCTTTTAGGTAGGCTACAACTTTCCTTCTTAAACTCAGTTTGACTATGTGAATGTATGTGGATTTGCATGAATTTGGGGCAGGTAACTAGTTGATCATGTTAAATTATTAGAAACCATGTTTTAGGATACTTTTCAGGTATTTTGGGTATTAAGGCTTTTCTAACTGCTATTGCTTATGATACTTTCTTGTAATTTTTATTGTATTTTATTTTCATATTTACTTGGAGCATGCTTGGACTTATTTTTGGATTAGGCTAATGTTTGTGATAGACTTGTGTATTTTAGAGCCGATAGCGCTTAGTTTTACCCCAGCATCATACTGAATGGCTTAGTTCCCTATAGATTGGTGTAGCAGATTTAAGTCTGATAGAGATTAGCCTTAGGTAGGAAGTAACTCAGCTTCATGCCTTTTATCAATAATTCTCGTATCCTTCAATTTTAGTGTTCATGATTACGTGCTTAGGCTCTATTCGACGAGTAAGAATGATTTCAATTTGACTTTGAAGTGTGTTAAATATACAGAGAATGTTCACAGTGTTCTACTGGGGTCTTATGACAACATTTGATATGATAAATTCTTAGTAGTTTCATTTAGGGTTATTGTATTTAAAGGGATATCATCAGGAGGTCTAATATGAGATTTGAGATTCAAGCTTTGTACTTTCTAATTCGATGACTCATCCTCCTAGATGGATTCAACATACAGAGCTGGATTCTATTTACATTATTATTATTATTGGAGAGGCTTCACCCATAGTTTGAGGTCCGAGCTCTATGTCAATCCCTATAGAGTCCAATTATTTTTACAATACTACTATAGGGAGGCGTCATCTTTGGTTTAAGGTTGGGTCTTAGGCTCTATTCCAGCCCATACAGATCTTGAAATTATTGACACTTTTATGAGATTTGTTGTTTTCAATTTGATCCTTTATTCTTAGTATAACTATTCTATGTACCTGATTATTGTGGAATTCTCCAAATTTTATTGAACTTGACTAATAGTTATAATTTTATATGTATGTGTGTGTGTGTGTCTGTTATGGTATATAATGTACAAATAGGCCTGGGCCTTCACTCTTGTGCTAAGGCTACAATGCATGCTATATACATTAGGAATATGTCACAGGTTTGAACCTTCCACTGTATATATAAGCTTGGTATCTTGATGAATTTTAACCTGTGACCGGCCCTCTGGAATTTCTTATTTATAAAATGTGCATCTATAATTGTGTGTATATATGTTACAAAATCTATATATTAATGTACATAGATAGTATAGAGACTTGATAGATAATATAGCTGATTATTAGGGATTTGAATATTTAGGTACCATAGTTAGCTTATTTAGTTACCTTAGTTAGCTTGTCCTCTCCATGTATTTATATCATTATTCTCTTTGAATAATAGACAAGTTATTCTCTCCATGTCTTATCAATACCATGGTATCAGAGCCATTACTCCCTTTTTGAGGTGAGTTATCTCCCTCACAGCTTTAGGGTCAGTTTCTATCTCAGAGATCAAGTTCTCTCTTTCTAGGTTGGTTGTTCGTAAAACAATCTCTTTCCAGTCAGTTCCTTTTTGGAAATTAACGGAGTTTCTGGATATTTTGAGCCTATCTCTACCACTTTTTTCGATCACTGGAATTCAGATTCCACTATGGCCTGGCTTTCCGACGACTTTATTATTTTGAAATTCTCCAATTTCGATTGTTGCTAGTTCAGATCCCTTTTTGAAAGCTTAATTGGTTCTCTGTCCAGAACCTTTTGTTATTCATCTTTAAGTTTCTTGTTACTCTATGAACTGTTGGGTATTTTAGCCATCTGAATACTGTTTTGGAATATTTTGATTTTCTCTGGATTGCTCTATTTGTGAGTTTGGAAATATGGTTTTGGTTTCAGCAAAAGAATTTGCTAAAACCTCTCCTCAGAAACCATTGAAGGAACCATTATTATTAATATTTTTATAGAGTCAGATAAGACATGTCTTATGACTTTGGAATAGGTGATTGATTTAGGTGCAACAAATCATATGATAGGTAATCCTAATATGTTTTCTAGCTTTCAGTCACACAAAGCGCCCTCTCCTGTTACTGTAGCTGATGGATCAACTTATAGCGTTGTTGGATTCGGAACTGTGAAACCAACATCCTCTATTACCCTATCATCTATATTGAGTTTACCAAAGTTGGCCTTTAATTTGATTTCAGTTAGCAAAGTAACCAGAGATCTTAATTTTTACATTTCATTCTTTCTCGACTATTGTCTGTTTCGTGATCTTAAGATAAATCAGGTTATTGGTAAAGGACATGTATCTGACGATCTGTATATCCTTAATGAATGGGAGCCTCGATTTATTGCCTGCTCTAGTGTTGTTTCTCCATTTCAAGCATGTTGCCGATTGGGACATCCTTCTTTACCTGTATTAAAGAAGTTATATCCTCAGTTTTAGAATATTTCTACATTGGAATGTGAGTCATGTAGATTTGCAAAACATCATCATAACTTATCAAGTCCAAGAATCAATAAGCGAGTTGAGTCAACTTTTAAATTAGTTCACTCTGATGTTTGGGGGCCATGTCCAATCGTCTATAAAACTGGACACAAGTATATCATCACTTTTGTAGATAATTTCTCTCGAATGACTTGGATTCATTTTATGAATAGTCATTCTGAAGTATTTACTCATTTTTGTGCCTTTTATGCTGAAATTTAAACTCAGTTGAATGCTTCTGTGCGTATTTTAAAAAATAACAATGCTAAAGTATATATGTCAGAACTATTTCAGTCATATATGAGACAACATGGTATTCTTTATCAGTCTTCGTATGTTGATACACCTTCTTAAAATGGAGTTACTGAAAGAAAGAATAGGCATTTACTTGAGACAGTTCAAGCACTTTTGTTCCAAATGAAAGTTCCCAAACAGTTTAGGCAGATGCAGTTTCTACAGCTTGTTTTCTGATCAATCGCATGTCATCTACTGTGCTTGTTGGTAATGTGCCTTATAGTGTTCTTTTTTCAAACAAGCCACTATTTTTGGTGGAACCTAAGGTGTTTGGAAGCACTTGTTATTTCGAGATGTTCGACCATCAATTACCAAGTTGGATTCCAAGGCCTTGAAGTGTGTTTTCTTGGGATATTCTCACCTTTAGAAAGGATATCATTGTTACTTACTCTACTGAACTAGGAAAATATTTGGGTGTCAACTGATGTAGCCTTTGCAGAGGATACACCATTCTTCTATGCGCCTCCTATTTCTATGAGTCAGGGGCAGAAAGATGAGTGGCTAGTGTACCAGGTTACTAGGGCCACACCAGAATCATTAGATGATGTTTCACAGACACTGCCTAGTTCTTCAGTTGAGCACCAATCAACGCTAGTTCCATCTTTTCTAGCAAGACCACCTATTGTTCAGGTTTACTCTAGGAGGTGAGATGCTAATGATACCTCTTCTGCGTCAGTTCCTTCATCATCATATCCTATTCCAAGTTATCCTCTAGACGATCTTGACCTTCCTATTACTATTGGCAAAGGTACAAGCACTTGCAAATCCACATAATCCATTAGTAATTTTGTTTCCTATGATCAGTTATCTGCTGCATCTAGATCTTTGATTGTATCCCTAGACTCTAGGTCCATACCCAAAACTGTTAAGGAGGCTTTGAATCATTCTGGATGGTGTGAAGCAATGCTTGATGAAATACATGTCTTAGAGGAAAACCATACTTGGGATTTGGTGGATTTACCTAATGGAAAGAAAGCAGAAGGAAGCAAGTGGGTGTTCACAGTTAAAGCTAATCCAGATGGCTCTATGGCAAGACTTAAGGCTAGACTTTTGGCCAAAGGATATGCTCAGACTTATGGGGTAGATTATTCAGACACCTTCTCTCCTGTTGCCAAACTCACTTCTATCCGCTTGTTCATTTCTCTAGCTACTTCTGAGAATTGGCCATTGCATCAGTTGGATATTAAAAATGCATTCCTTCATAGTGATCTCCATAAAGAGGTTTATATGGAGCAACCACCTAGTTTCGTTGCTTAGGGGGAGTATAGAAAGGTTTGTCACTTGAAAAAGTCCTTGTATGGCTTGAAACAGAGCCCTCGAGCTTGGTTTGGAAAATTCAATGAGGTAGTTCAAGATTTTGGATTGAAGAAGAGCAAATGTGATCATTCAGTCTTCTATAAACAATCTGCGTCTGGAACTATTTTCCTTGTTGTATATGTCGATGACATTGTCATTACAAGGAGTGATTTTGCAGGAATCTCTTCTCTTAAGTCTTTCTTACATACTAAGTTTCATACAAAGGATTTAGGACAACTAAAATACTTCTTGAGAGTAGAAGTATCTAGAAGCAAGAAGGGTATTTTCATATGTCAGAGAAAGTATATTCTTGACCTACTGGCAGATATCGAAAAGTTAGTAGCTTAACCCTGTAGTACTCCAATGGTTCCCAATGTACATCTTATTAAAGATAATAGTGATCCTTTTGATGATCCAGAGAGATATAGAAGGTTGCTTGGGAAGTTAAACTACCTTACTGTGATTCGTCCAGATATTGCTTTTGCGGTAAGTGTTGTTAGCCAATTCATGTCTACACCTATGGTCAAACATTGGGAAGCTTCGGAACAGATCTTATGTTACTTGAAAGGAGCTCCAGGACTGGGCATATTATATAGAAATCATGGCCATACTCGTGTGGAGTGTTTTGCAGATGCTGATTAGGCTGGATCCAAAATTGATAGAAGATCTACTACAGGTTATTGTGTTTTTGTTGGAGGGAACCTAATATCATGGAGGAGTAACAAGCAGGGTGTTGTATCATGATCCAGTGCAAAATTTGAGTACAGAGCTATGTCACACTCTACATGTGAGATTATGTGGATACATCATCTTTTATCTGAAATTAGGATGAAGAATCATACCCTAGCAAATCTCTGGTGTGATAATTAAGCTACTCTTTATATTATCTCAAATTTAGTGTATCATGAAAGAACCAAACATATTGAGGTTGATTGTCATTTCATTCATGAGAAGATTCAGGAGAACTTGATTTGCACTGTCTACGTGAAGATAGGAGAACAACTAGCTGATTTATTTACAAAAGCATTGCATGAAACTCGAGTTGACTATCTTTGTAACAAGCTAGGCATGATCAATATCTATGCTCCAACTTGAGGGGGAGTGTTACAGAATCGGTATAATAATGTACATAGATAGTATAGAGATTTGATAGATAATATAGCTGATTGTTAGGAATTTAAATATTTAGGTACCATAGTTATCTTATTTAGTTACCTTAATTAGCTTGTCCTCATTATTCTCTTTGAATAATAGACAAGTTATTCTCTTCATGTCTTATCAATAACAATATATAAGCTTCACTAATTTTTGAAAGATTGACCACATTGTACAATTTGATTTTTTCCTCAGGATTATGGGACAATATGTAACATAAAAAAAACTGTTAGACTTCTTGTCCGAGGCAGAAAATAAAGTGAGTGAAGCTCTGAAGGAGATTTGAACAGTGAGGTTAAGGAAATTCAAAAGGAGAACTAGCAAAATGTACTTGATACAAGTTGCTGTAAACTCTGATTTTGATGATTGACAAACCAGACAAAGAGACTTGGTGCTAGAATGCTCTTAGGAAGGTCAAATTTATAGCTACAATATTTATATTTCTACAGCTGTGCAGCAGTAGGACTGCAGTGTCCTTTTTCCTTCTCGACCAAAGAGATGCATTTACGATTTTTCCCTCTCTCACAAATATACTAGGACATGATGAGAGGCAAAACCTAGCTTTATCAAAATTCAAAAAATGAACTCCTGTCTCATAGCATTAAGTTGACTCAGCTTGAAAAAGGGAAAACTTCAATAGTAAGGGATTTGCTCATATGAACTGAAAATATCTTTAGTTCCTTGTTTTTTGGTTTTGTATTTTGAGCTCTATTGTAAACCTACTCCTCTTGAGAAGCTTATGTAGGTGTTTCACTTTTGTGTTATCATCATCTGGAGTTTGTATTTAACTAGAGTTAGTTGGTTTAGTAAGAGTGCAATAGAGTTACCACCTTGAAGTCTTTAGTAGAGTTGTTACAAGGAGGAAAGAGTTAAGAGGCCAATTCCCAGGATTACAAGAGCTTGTAATCGAATCATTACTCGCATGTTAAAGTGCTTAGTGAAATCCTACCGTGGTAGGTTGTGGTTTTACTCCTTGAACAAGGAGGTTTCCACGTACATTGTGTGTTCGTTACTTATTGTTTGTGGTTATTTACTTTCAGTTCTTAGTAATTGTTCTTAGTCAAGGACATGTTCCCTTGACTCGTGGTGGACTCATACGAGGCAATACAAGTCATGCTTTCTCATCATATATTACTAAAAGTAGGAAGCACCAACCTTCAAAGTTGGATTACCATTTTGCCCTTCCACTTTATTAAAATAATTAAATATGTAATATTTTAATAACATAATTTAAATTCCAAGAGTTGCACTTTAATTATTAAGTTATAATATTGCAAATTTCTTTTGTTATTACTACTGCCTCAGTCCATCTTTACTTGTCCCCTTTACTATTTTAAGATGTCCAACAATACTTGTTCACTTTATGAAATCAAGAGATAATTTAACACTTAGTTTTTAATTTACTCTTATAATTAATTATAGTCATTTCCTTAGTATATTTTTAAAGGCATCATATTTATTATATTCAAAGGATAATTTG
>BAUE01073493.1:0-22690 GCA_000787875.1 Solanum virginianum | reverse complement strand
GCATTTCATGCTGCAGGTACAGGTGCTAGTAGCTCTCCCCAGTAGGAGTACGGGATATCCAACTGTTGTTACCAAGCTCCAGGTTGCTTTGAAGCTTTGTGTGTCTAGAACTTATATTTTTGTATTGTATAGTTAGTCGAGGCGGGGCCTGTCCCGACCCTTATCAGATACTTTTCCTTATCTAGAGGCTTTGTAGACTATGTAAATTAAAGTGTTGCCATGCCTCATACTTTAGACACCCTGGCCCCAACGGCCTAGCCATATGCATTTCCTTTTGGTTTGTTATTACTGCTTACTTTCTTAAAGGCACGTTGAATGAAGAAATCCCTTATAATATGTATAGAAAGCACACGGATACAGGTTGGTTCTCCCGGGCCTTATCGGCAACGGGTGCCAGTCCGCCTTAACGGGACTTTGCGCGTGACACTCCCCCTCCCCCCCCCCAAACCCCAATGTGTGGGCCTGATGTTTTCTATATGCCTAACAAGTGAAAAATCTTTTGATAATGAGTGAACATATAGAGTGTGGACAACATCACACGGGAGTCCCAACATTAAGGAAACCAAGAGAGAAGTGAGACTTACTCTGAGACCATATTGAATTGTATGACCATCTGATAGTAACCATGGTGGCATACATTAATTAAAGGACTTGAATGAAGTTTGGAAGTCAGGAGATGCAAGATAATAGTGTTGAGCTTCATTAGGAGATCAAAACGACGCTTATCATGGAAGAAGAGCTAAAGAATGAGCTCGGGAATTGTGGCGATAAGTGGGCCAAGTGTTATACTTATTTCATGATTCAAGCCAAAAAGAAGGCAAATTGGGGCCCACATGGAGCCCCAAAGGAGCTGATTTGCATGCCTAAAGTGCTGAAAAATCAAGCCCCAAAAGATGAAATTCACACCCAAAAGAGGGCTTAATATGCCCACACAATGTGTTGCCACTTCTCCTTGCACTTGCAGAAACAGGAACATTTGAAACATTAGCATAACTATTCTACCAGGACATTCACATATTTAGAATGTCACAGATGTGGAAAGAGAAAAAACAGAAACAAAAACATGGAGAGAACAGAAATGAACTGGAGGGAAAAGGAGAATACCACATAAGAAGGTAAATACAAGCCTTAATCATCACGCAAGATATCATAATGCCAAGAAGTGAATTTATCAGATAATTTCATACCAGCGAAGGGAAGTTCAAGTAGACATGTATTGCAAAAGTTTCCAAATACTGTCGAACCGAAGGAAAATTGTTTCTCTACACGGAAAAGAAAAGAGTCATTAGGATCAGCAAAAGAGGCCAATCATTTGAGCACATATGGGCAGTATCTCCATAACCCAATGTTGACTTTCATGTACAAACTAATAGGTCAGATAACTGTATATATTTGCATGAAGCAGCAGATGCTAATGAAACTCTTTGAGAATATTTGACCTAACACTACCTAAATCAAATCAACTCTTCTTCTCTACTTCTTTTTCTTTCTGTGGGGTTAAGGGGATGAGAGGGGGCTTGGTGAGGGTACTTTCTCTTTTTTTGACAAAGGTAACAAATTTGTATATAAATCTTCAGCACCAAAGGCTGGAAACCCAAATTTACATCATGGAGATACATATAGTTGAGTAGAATCGACAGAACAAAATAGAAACTAGATCCTACTTCATCTTATGAAGAACCTAAAATATCTGTATAGCTACATGATCATCTACATACTCAGAACTATACCAATTGCAAAAAGTGATAACACAATTCATCTTAATCCTATGCAAATGACTGTAAATGCTCTCAAAACATTTCAAATTTCTCTCCTTCCACATGGTCCACCAAATTACTGCTAGGACAATTCTCCATCTGTTTTTGTCTGCACTGCCATTACCTTCATTGTTCCAACTTTCTATAGCCTGACCAGCCTTTTCTGGTATAGTCCAAATTATGCCCCTGAAACTTATAAACAAGTTCCAAAATTGTCTAACCACCCTGCAGTGCAGAACAAATGGTTGATGTCTCTGCTTGTTGCTCACAAAAAAAACATCTTCACATATATATCACCCTCTTCATGAGATTCTCCTGACTTAGTGCTGCCTCTTTTACAGCCAACCAAGTAAATACTGCCACCTTATATGGAATTTTTACTTTCCAGATGAGCTTCCAAGGCAAAAATCTAAGTTGAGTCCCCATCTAGTTCAGGTTCTTGTAAGCAGAGCTAACTGTGAAAATACCTTTACTATGATGAATCCACCTAAGAGTGTCTTCTCCCTCTTTCAATCCTCCAAAATGGTCTGGAGTGCCATAGAATTCAACAAGTTTGTCTATCTCCCAGTCTTACAAATCCTTCTATATGTTAAGTTCCATCCATGTGTTGCCCAAACTTCTTGCACAGTGGCCTGTTGTTGTTGATTAAACAAATAAATATCTAGAAAGAGATGTTTAAGGTTGTCATTTCCTAACCAGTTATCTTCCCAGAACAAAACCTTCTTTCCCTCGTTCATATTGAATCTAGTTCTTCCAAAAAAACTGTGCCACAAAATTCTGATTAATCTCCATAGGCTGATACCATAGGCAGAGGAAACTTCCTTAGTTTTCCATTTGTCTATCTTCTCATACTTAACTTGAATCACTCTAACCCATAGAGCCTGCTCCATTTTAGGAAATCTTACAGCCACTTCATCATTAGGCTTCTGTTTTGTTTCCTCAAATTTCTAATGCCTAAACCACCTTGTTTCTTTAAAAGAATTACCGTCTTCCACTTGACCAAGTTAAATCCTTTACTCTCCTCTCCATTCCACAAAAAATTCCTCCTTAAAGCATCAATTCTTCCTTCCACCCTAGCAGGAAGAGGGAAAACTGACATCAAATATGTTGGCAAGGCATCTAAGACTGAATTGATCAGGACCAATCTTCCACTTCTGGATAGATACTGTGCTTTCCACCTTGATAGTCTTCTTTTACATCTCTTTATCATCCCATCCACATCTCATTGGATTTGCTTTTGGCTCCCAAATACATCCCCAAATATATTGTTGGCAACAGGCCTATTTCCTTTCCCAAGATCTCTATCAAATTTTGCATTCTATTCACATATTAATTGGAAAGACATGACTTTTCCTCCCGTTGATATGAAGCCCAGAAGTTGCTTAAAAAAGAATAAGTATTACCTCAGAATCTTAAGTTGGCTTTCTTCTGCATCACAAAAAATGAGAGTGTCATCCGCATATTGGAAGTGTGTCACTTCCAATCTTTGGTTCCCTTCTTTTGCTACATTGAAACCCCTTATCCATCCATTGGTAGGAGCAGTTTTTAGCATATTGTTTAGGCCTTCCATCACTAGAATGAATAAAAAAGGTGAGAAGGTGTCACCTTGAGCCAGTCCATCCTCTGTGTGAGGGAAAGAACCCTTCAAGAGATCCATTTATCAGTAGAAAGAATCTGATGGTGCTTATGCAAAATTTTATCCATCTAATCCATTTCAAACCAAAGCCCATCCTCTTCATGATTTCAAGTAGGAAATTCCAACTGACATGATCGTATGCTTTCTCTATATCTAGTTTGCACATGACTCCTGGAGCCTTTCCTTTACTCTTGAGTCCAAACACTCATTGGCAATTAGGAAAGCATCAGTTATCTGCCTTCCTCTCAGGAAAGCCATTTGTTGAGTATCTACTAGCTTGTGCATAACTTTCTTCAATCTTTCTGTGAGAATTTTAGCTATCGGCTTATAGACACTCCCAATTAAACTGATTGGTCTGAAATCTCTCAATTCCTTAGCACCATTCTTTTTTGGAATGAGAACTATGTGCGTTGCATTGAAGCTCTTTTCAACTTGAATCACTTCTATTTTGTCTTCAATCTCCTATTTCTTTCTTTCAATATACTCCACGTACACTAGTCGAATAGTCATCTAAAGCTTCTTATAAAATTTACCATTGTAGCTTGACTTCCAGCACCATATAAGTAAAGTATTTATTGCAAAAATATTGTAACAAGAATAATTGTCTTTATTATTGTACATCTGGTAGATATACCATAATGTTGGTATCTGTTAGCAGCTTGTCTATTTCTTATTCGTTGATATGCAATGAAAAAATTCTAGAAATACCCCGATAAATGAAATGTTCAAGATAAAGTAGGATAAAACCATGTAGAAATAGCTAGCAAATCCCAAATTTTCCGAGGAAAAGAAACAACATACAATTAGAAAGAGCAAGAGAAGAATGAATATCTAGCACCAACATCTCCAAACCTAGTGTTATACAAATCCAGTAATATTGTTATTTTAAGACAGGTCAGCAAAAAACGGCTCCTTCTTTTCGTTTCTTATTTTGGGTGGCGATAACAGTGAATCAGAATTCAAATATATAAAAGAACAATAAATAGATTTCCAGGCAGAAGTTCTTACATAGAGAGATACATGCAAGTTATGGGTAACTTGCTGGACTATATCTTGATCAATAAACTGTGACAAAATGCATAGCATCTGCCATGCACGAACTTTGCGCCTATGAATCTGCCCAGGAAGACAAAAGATAAGGGCTAAACTTTATGAGAGAAAGGTAATTGCATAACAAAAACAGCACTAAGAAAGTTCTGGGACAATTACATATTTGAACCAAAAAAAAAAAAAGGATAAGGGCTAATATCACAACACTGGTTAAGAGCTCACAAATTAAGAGAAGAAAACAGAATTAAGGTGCAGCTCACATACTTATTACTCTCAGATTAGTGGTTCATCATTAAAAGAGATAATTTACACCATTTACTGAAAAGCATCCTTCTAAGTCAGATAATTATATATACAACCATTCAGTGAAATCCTCAAACTTAAACCAGAGGCAGAACACGTGCATCCAAGAAAAATCACAAGAACTAGAATGCTTATGGGGAAAAACAAAAGAACTTCATCAGATCCATACTTTGGTTTCTTAAGCTTATAACAGATAGGAAGGGCCATGAACCAAAGTACTTACCGCACTGTACTTTTTGCACAACTCTTTCACAAGATCTTTATCGTTCACCTGCATAAATAATCTAGAAGTTGGAACCTCCACAGATAAGTTATGTGAAGCATAGTCAACAATCAATGTACGAAATTCATGTGTGTTTGCTTGCTATGAACATTGTTGAGTGATATCAGGAGTCAGGTATTAGACATCACATATTTAAGCATTAATATGTAATTTCTTATCTATATAATGATATGCAAGTACACAAGTGGTTACTGTCTATAAATTGCATATATTCAAATTCAAGTTGTAAGTTTGTACAAAAACCAAAATTTGGTGTCACAGTAGCTAAAAGAACATACCCAAAACTTTAACCTACATCATTTCCAAAAGTTAGTTTTTCTTTTGTGTTGAGTCAAGAATCGGGGTTGGGGGGATTCAACAAGGATGATAAGAGCAGAATCCAATACCACAGAATTGAGAAGTTCGAGTAGGAACATCTTTCCAGATACAAGAGCATCACTACCGTTTCTATCTTCATTTGGCGTACTGGCTATTTCTGCAAGTCTGGAGAACATAACTGCCACTGAGACACGTGCATACAGCTCTGTGTTGATGAATTCCTGGTACAAATCCAGCACAGGATCACTCCCATCAGAAACTAGTTGAATGCTATCCATTTATCTAACAATTAGCTAAGAATAGAAAACAGAAGTAAGACGGAAAGCATGACGCGGTAGTTGCTTATAAAATGAATTTGATCAACTCACTGAAACCACGAGGTTCTCTAATTTAAATAGATAATGTCCACCCCCATAAATTTGATAAATTGATATCTAAATTCATCTAGTCGATTAAGTTCTCTCTATATGCAAAAACAAACTTAAAATAGAAAATTAAAGAATAATTTATAAAAAACTTTTGTTAATTTGTCAAAGAAACTCCAAGTCCAGAAACTGCAATGCTCATTTATAACAAGACTTGCCTTAGCACAACAAGGATGCTGATCAAACAGAAATAGCAACTCATTGGAGCTCAGTTTCATAAATACTCACCATTTGGCTAAACTAAAAATGGCTGGTGCCATAACTATGATCAAAATATAAACAGACGAACAATAAAATGACATCAATCAGTGAGCTGTCTTCATTCTTTTGCACCGGAGAGGTTCATGCCTGTAAAGGGTGATCTTTAAAAAGAAGGTATTGTTACTTACTTCAGTCAGCTCAGGATCTGGGCTTTTGGCCAGAACTGATACTTCAATTTTAGCATCACGATTTTCAGACAATTCAGCTTCAAAATCTTCATCAAATGCAACTGAAGAGGGATGAATTTGTACGTGCAAAAAAGAAGTTCGCTATCATCAGAAGATACTGAAATGACAGAGAGAAAACTACTCCACATCTTTACAGTCAATAACATAATAACAACAACATACCCAGTGAAATCCCACAAGTGGGGTCTGGGGAGGGTAAAATGTACGCAAACCTTACCACTACCTCATAGATCCAGATAAAAACATAATAGCTGATGGAATATGAAAAGTGAGGACATACCTGAACCATATTGTGTTAACAACTTTAGCTCTTTCATATAGAACTTTATAATATTCGGAAAAGCAAGCCAAAGTCCAGTTAAATGCATGGCAGCTAACCGAATGGTTCGTGGACTTTTAGTGCCCTCCTCGAGTATTTTGTCCACAAACTGCAGAAGTGGAGAATGTAGTTACTTTTCCCAAAAAACTAGTAAGCAAATAAACCAAGTTATTTATCAGCAGAGAATCACTAAAAACTTAGCACAAACACATAGAAGGGAAGGAGACCACCCACCCACTTCAAAGGTCCAGGTGCATTCTCATATTCATGCATCTCCTCATTGCCAAAAACAGAATAGTGCATCACAGAAGAAATAAGTGCCGCAATCGGAGCAATCCTCCTTTTTTTGCAGCTGACGTGTAAAATCCAAGAAGAGCACACCAGCTTCCACATCATCTGTGTTGAGAGCATAGTTAGTAATATTCAATAGGTGATTCACCTAACATCACATGAATGCCCACCCACAATTACCAGAAAGTCAAAGTGATTTATCATTTTGGAAAGGGGCTGGGGGTAAGGATAACAGAGGAGCAAAATGATTATCACACTATTATGTTGCAGTTATTGTTCCTTTTACCAAAATGCTTTGTCATGCTTCCTATGGTAATCACCATGATTTCTTCACTTCCAGCATTTCTTTTTTGATCTGTTTTGATATGTTTTTCCTTAAGCCGAGGGTCTATACGAAACCTCTTTACCTCCTATGGAAGGGGTAAGATTTGTGTATACTCTACCATCCTCAGACCATACTTGTGGGATTACATTAGGTTTGTTGTAGAATTCAAACCCTGGTCTCAATATCTTCCTTCCAGTTCCCTAAACTGCTAGATCATGTCCTTCGATGCACACTTGGCATATATCATTAGAACCACTATGAGTCTAGAACTCATTAAACTTATTCTTCGTCTTGAAAAGATTTATGTTGATTATGAGTTTATAGATGTCACCTGTCCAAAGGTTTTCATTAGAACCACTATGAGTCTAGAACTCATTAAACTTATTCTTCGTCTTGAAAAGATTTATGTTGATTATGAGTTGCACAACATGAAAAAAATCAACTTAAATTAATGAGTAAAAACAACATACAACTTGAAAAAAAGGAAAGTAACACATCAAAACCACAGGCTAAGCATACCTGGGTGTCTATGCCATGACAAGCAGAGGTCATTGAATCTTTCCTTCCTAAAGCTAACAGCTCCATGATTAATCTGACGGATCTCAGCATGGGTAAAATAGAAGCGTCTCCAGCATTCTCAAGGCTGCAACCATATCAATCAGACCTCACTAGCAGTAAACGCATTAGCTGATATAAGCAAAATTTTTGGTAATGAGCTCTTACCCTAAATCTCAGTTAAAATTTAATGACAAGTTCAATATCTTGAAGAATTTAAAAGAGGATCACTAACCGTACGCTTCTTGTTCAATAACATTTTTGGCTACTAAGCTTTACAATAGAAACAGTACAAATAAACCTTCAAGTTCTCAATTAAAACGAATCAAACTCTAGTTATTCTTGCCAAAAACAAAAAAGATAGAATAAAAGGGGTCAAGGTTTCCCACATCAACATAGTTTTAAACTTCAAAATTAAGAAAAAATACTACAAGGTGTCCTGCAGGTGGGAGGCCAGGGCATGTAGGTTGGATAATGGGAATCAAATTGAGGAGATGGGGTTGACAATTAGCAATAGGAGGACGTAACTGTAAAGCTCGGGAGTAGGTCACACGAGGCTGGGATTAAGGAAGGATGTCAAAAGCTTTGGTTACGAAATTGACGAGGTCGACACGAAATTTCAATTTGGCAAATGAAAAATTTCTTTGACAGGAAATCTTAATGAAAAAGGTTGCACAACTCATCTTATTTATAGTTCAGATAAGAAACTAACGTAACCATTTCAATTTATTAATAGTAGAAGTTCTACTTTGATAAGGAAGAGAATTATGAGTACGAAACTCATAATTCAAAGGTAAAGTAGAATTCACCCAAATAATTTCAATTTAGTGATTCCTACGCAGACACATATGGTTGCTTACCTGTCAACAAGATCATCAAAAGTCCATATAAGTGTTGTCTCTGAGAAGTAAAAGTCATATTTTCTCAAATGAACTCCACCCTTAAGTGCCTGATTGGGAATTGATAGGAGCAACTCAAGGCATATCCACTGAAATCACAAGGAAGACCGCCTTATCACGAAAGCACATCAATTTCAACAACCACAAGTAAAATCCTTAGAACAAAAGAGCAATGCTGGCAAGCTAAACCAAAAGAAGTAAAAGAAGAACGCTAACAAAGTCACGGATCCTCTAGAATAATATCACGGATCCTCTAAATAATAACAAGTAGAATCAAAGCAAGTATTAAGACTAGTGGTTATGTTTAACATCTCAATGGAGAAAAATTATCCCTAACAATTACCTAGATGATCCACCTGAAACTTGCATGCTTAGGTTTCTATGTGTGCTTTGCCCATTTTTTCCTAGCCTCAGACTTAAGACATACGTCCTGCGTTGTGTATTTCAATTGAAACTTGATATATACCAGCTTTTCCAGATGTGCTGTGACATTCTTTATCTCTGCCATGGGATTCTTATTTCACTACTTCTAGAGTGAAGCAAAAGCTTGTTAGCTTGCAAGCTCGAGCTACAGGGAGATGTTTTGGACAATTACGTGTTCTTTACTTTCATTTTCAGGTGATGCACCGGAGATGTTAAGTATTATTAGTGCTTCTATACTGTGAACTCTTTCGAACAACTCTTTTTCTCAATGACATCACCACCTTCCCTTCAGTATTTTGCCTACCTACTAAGATGAATTTTACGTGTGCAATACACAAGATATAATCTCCTTGTAGATATACCCTTATGCATGTACCAAATAAAGACAAAGAAGATCACCTTCCAGTTCAATAAAACTGCTCGTCGAGCTCGTGCCAAATTTCCCACAGCAATTATGCTATTGATGTTCTGAAGCAAAGTCCTGAGTAAGGAATCCAAGACTGGTTTACCA
Source organism: Solanum virginianum (assembly GCA_000787875.1). NCBI lineage: Eukaryota > Viridiplantae > Streptophyta > Magnoliopsida > Solanales > Solanaceae > Solanum > Solanum virginianum. The sequence goes on along the minus strand of BAUE01073493.1, from coordinate 13,146 downwards.
TCAACTTTTAATGAAGTTAACTCGTCACCTTCTGTGATATGATCTAACAGCAAATGGAACATGGACAGTAATCCTTCCAAAGAACCTGCTACTGCTTCATATGCTGCTAGGCAGATTTCTGCCTCAAGCTGGTTAAGAAATCAGAAAGGAACAGAGGAAGCAAGATATTCAAGTCAATTAGCTGTTATATTTTAATGTATGCCTAAGCACATCCAAGATTATCTAAATCTTACCTCTGAACTACATGCCGGAGATGTACAACTTATCTTCCAACAAAAGTTCCACAGATGGGTAACAACAGATGCAAGCGAAGCATCAGTGCCAAACTGTGCAGACCAACTGGAGATGGAAGCAACCGCTTTTATAGATGTCACCTGTCCAAAGGTTTGTTAGAACACAGTCAGTCGCTTATAAATATGATAACTAGAAAAAAGAAAAGAAACACAAACTAGGCAATTTATGCACTGAGGAGAAAGGACTGGTTGATCCTTCAAATGTTTATGGAGAAGCAATAAGAAACGTGTCTTTACGTGAAGAAACGTATTGAGCCATTTATAGCAACAATTTTTCACACCCTATTTATCAAAAGATCAAACACCTAGGATGTTTGACAGAGAGAATTATGTACCCCTACATCTTACGAACAATTAGAAGACAAAAATTATGAATTATCTGAGAGAGAGAAAACATGAATATACCCCAGAGAGATTACAAATAAAGTTTCATGATGAAGTACATTAATAAAACAACAGAAAAAAAATTCTGAAAGAAGATTGAGGATCAAGAAAACAAAGGTTAAGACAGAGAGCAGATCATGCAATATCCTTAGATAATACAATGCATTTCAATTCAAAGGCTTGTCTTCTTCACTAATGAATGCATCTAAAGAGCCTCACCAGAAAATATTATTGAGTTCCGTCATGACACTAATAGCTTCATATCTAACATACATATCAAAAAGTTAGATGCTGACCCTAACTGCTAGAGGTTATTAGATTAAGATGTCTTTGATTCAAAGTATAACCATGACAAAAGGATATTTTAGAGATTCCACATCAATATCAAAGTCCCTGCACAAATGCAGTATACATGCACATAACATTATGCCATAAAGGATCATACAGCCTGCAAAACTGAACTGGTCAATGAAGACGACAACCGACGCTGACTTGGACCCCCTAGCCTGCCTCGGATGGAGCCAGAAAAATTTCCACCATCTTCCATGTGTTTTGACCAAAAAATGCTGCTCGACATTCCAGCATATGAGACTAGGGAATCCTGTAGGCAGGCAATTTAGGATTTTAGATAGATCTCAAAAAGGCCATAAATGAAATAACAGATAAGATTCCTGGTAGCTTACCAATACAGAGAAAAATAATTTAGAGAACACCACAAAAATGGTCGAGCTTTTCATCATTGAATATTGGCCAACTTTGTCAGAAATGCCAAGGCTCGTCTTCGAGCTTCCTGTTTTCAAGCAGTCAACCAATCTCCCTTGAAGTACTTGTAACTCATGGATGAAGCTCAAAAGAAGGATGAGAAATTTTACTGGTACCCACTCCAAATTGTTGCTACGATCACATACATTAGCAGCATGATCTTGAATAAACTGTACATGTTGCTACAAGTATTACAAGCCAGTAACTGGGACTAATATCTATAACATAATTCAAAGGTCAAACACTTTCTTTTAAAAAAAAAAAACCAAAAGAAAAAGTCAAGCACAAATAAAATCTACACATAAAACAGGCACCTATGAGCAACGCTAACTTGGCAAATTTAGAGAAAGACATCGTAGGATCAAATCTCATTTACTCGATCATCCCTAAGAATTTCTCAAACACAAGCGGATGCTTAAAAACAACTGATACAGTGTGATACTGTGAAAGAGACAAGACCTGTTTAAGACACAGCTAGATAAGGTAAAAGGAGCATGCAGCCTAGAATAAAATAAGACGAGAAGAAATTAGAATCAAAAGTCCAACTCTAAGTTCTGTTTGTTTACCCACCATCCCATTTCTTTTCCTAAAAGGATAAAGACAAGCAAGCAAATGAACACAACATATTAGCAAGCATTGAAATGAAAATATGCTATAAGTGATCTACAGTTACTCAGATTTACAACCCTACAACAACTTGGACCATACACTATAATACAATTCGCAGGCCAATAAGCTCGACACATCTTACAGGAACTTATGGATAAGCAAATTTAGAGAACGCCATCACAAGACCAACTGGTCATCCCTCAGAATCACTCTAACACAACTCGACACTCTTATTTTTGTCGAGTTCTAACACAACCAGACACTTAACACCAACTGATGCAATGTTATATGATGTGAGAGAAGAGACCCGCTTAGGACACGTCTAGCTAAGGTGAAACAGCTGTCTATAATGAATGAAGACAGGAGAAGAAAGTAGAAATAGGATATCCTCAACCACAAGTCCAACTCTTAGTTTTACTCCCTCAGCTTTTCGTTTACTTCCCATCCAAATGTCTCCCCAAAAAAATAAAGATGGGAACACACGCGAACACACAACAAAAGCAAGTATTGAATTGAAAATATTATATTAACGATTTACAGTTACTGCAGGATTTCACAGATAGGATGAAATCATAAATGATACTTGATAGTAGAAGTTGAGACAACATGCTAAAATGAGAGAAGGTTGGCTGCTTTCCATATCATAGATAAACCGTCAAACACAACAGTTACACACTGATGATAGAAGATTAGAAAGTGTTAGAAGAGTACCGAGTACGAGGTAAAATCGCATGAAAGGAAGTTTGTGTTGAAACATTTATAATCTCTTGAATCCATGCAAACTAACACAGAACGAAGCATTTTTGAAGCAAAAGACCTATATAGAGATAGTGGAATTAAAGTTTACTGGTATTGGTACACAAGCCAGGTGTTTCACAAGTTTCCTTTAGTTAGTGCAGAGATTTAATATCAGCGGTGAAGACAATATGAACCTCAAGTGTTAGAAAAGTCAGTTTATTTAAAAGACAAACAATTGAGTACTGTGATGAAACTAGTCCAAATGAATCAGAATGGCATTGAGGGTTCACAGAAAACACAACTAATTTGCAATTGAGGCTTAATTGTTGTTGTGTGCTTTATAATCCACCAAAACAGTGCAAAGAACTGTAAATTATTATGGAGTTGCCAGGTCATTATTTCTAAGAAGCAAAGAAAAAGCAAACCTTGAATATTGGATTCAAGTCCTCCTCTTCCTTAATAACAAGAAAAAGCACTCTTGTCCATCTTCTTGCCTCAGCTTCCCAAGAATCCAGATCTTCATCATCATAATTAACAAAAATATCAATTGCATGAGAGGAACTTATCAACTTTCTTTGGTAACCAATGAGAGATTCCAAAAACTTGAGATTTGTTTGTAGACAGTCAGATGTAGAAGGTTTCTGTACGCTCATCCCAAGCCATGCTTGTACCTTTAGTCTTAATGAACCTAAAATTAGCACAGGATAAGAACCCTTATTATCAATATATGCATTTGGAAAAAAGTATTCTTTTAATTACTATTTGCAAATAGATGAACCACAGATAAGCTTGAAAAAGTTAAGGTAAGGCTTGGCTCATTGCTTGTACTTCTTCATTTGAGCTATTCATCACTAAAAGGTCAACCGGGGTACATACCAGAGTGATATTAGTTTAAAAAAGAAAGCACAAAAGATGAACCAAAAATATTCATAAAAAGATAACAGCATGCTAAAAGGATGTGCGTGTACATGACATACCTCCATTATCAGTAATTTCTCGTGGCAAGCTTGAAATGAAAAGTAAAAGTGTTTCAAGAGGAACATCAATGGGAATCACCACAGAAGCAGCAGCAGCAAGAATGTTCTCGCAAACTGGAAGAAACAAGATGGAATACCATTACTGTGAATTCAAATACTTATGTTGAAATGTTCAGTACTACAAAAAATCCATTATAACCTTGGTGCCGATAAGATGGATTGAAATGTTGTTTACTGCTTTCAATTATATATCGGAAAGTGTCAAGCAAGTCTACTTTATCACTCGGGTAAGACTCCTTATCTTGCAAAATGACTGGTGATATATCACAGTGTTGTCCAATACCACAAGCCGCTGAAGCAATGCACTTTGTAAGACACATTAATCCAGCTCGTCCAAAAGATTGCCTCTTAGCAACAGAAGCCAAACTTTTCAAAAAAGCAACCCCATTCCTGCCATCAGATGTAACTTCAACTATTAAATCGCCTTAACAAAACCAGTCCAATGATGGTGGCTTCCCAAAAAAAAAAAATCAAGTTGAAATCTATGTGGCTTGGTTTTGTAGATTTAGAAGAGGTGCACAGACATTGAGATTAAAAAACATGATCTTTCAACATTCAAGACTAGTCATTTTGTATATAGTGTAGACCCAAATACAAATAAGCAAAAAAAATAAGATGCTTAATAAAGAGATGATATGCATGGCAGAGGAATAATGGAGACACCATTAATACATTCCAATTGAGAGAGCTTATGGATTACAGGCAATCTATAGTACATATCCCTGTTGCCTTATCTGGCGTGTTGTGTGTATAGTTTCATACTTCAAGACTGTTCCTTCAATAGACCATCCATTTCAGATGATTTTTTGTAATATCATGAAATCCGCAAGGGACATATGGTAGACCATTTAAGACTCTGTAGATAATGGTGCATCTCTATTCTTCTCCTCTTAATTACCAGGCAAAAGCCTGTGACAGGATTCAAACTTGTGAGTCATGACATGCACTTAGCTCCCACATCATGCATTGCGCCCTGACCATGTAACCAAAACCTTGGGAGCTTTCAGTCAGATGAATTATTTCAGATAAATCTTCTTATAATTAACCTATGCCAAAATGACCAACTAAAATTTTATTGAGTTCTTTGTCTCACACTAAGATAAGGGGGAAATTCCCACCAGCTATTTTAGGAAGTATCTGATCCTCCATATTTGCTTGGTAGGAAATAATTGATCCTCCACATTTTTTTTTTTTGATGAAGTAAGTGATACTATTAGAGAGTGAATTAGTTAAAAACAACCTTAAATTACCACCGTTTTGCATGAACCATACTTAAACTATTGGATATTCCAATTATCCACCTGGACTATAACTTCCTTTTAATTAAAAAATCTCTGGTTGAATATGTGGTAAAATATTTGGGATAACTTGTTGAGAAGCGTGTGTGAGATGAAAAAAGTCATCAAAATGACTCCACCTGAATAAGGGTTTTTTGATAAAGTGGAAGTTATAGTCAAGGGGTAATGGGAACACCCAATAGTTCAAGAGTGAAAGTTTCAAAACGGTGATAGTTTAGGGATGTTTTAACCTATTCACTCATTATTAAAAGCATCAAGAAGATGCAAAATAGCACATTGTACAGGTGCTCATACAAAAAAGAGTTTGCTGTCCCTATTAAAGATGATCTATGCTACGGATAGGGAGCGAACAAATTCCAAAAATGAGTTAGGTGAGGTAACAGGGAAGATATTATCCCAGCAACATAATAAAATCAAACAATTAGCCGTAACGGAGAAAATTGGAGTTGCTAAACCATCACAAAAGCACCTATATTCCTTTCTGTCCAAATGACCAAAAGATATGTCCAGGAATCATCCCAAGATCATCCTGATGGATTTACCAACCTTTCCATAAGCTCCAACTACTGTCAGGATGTTCAATACTTTCAAGCACCCAATTGAGTCCTAGAACTGAAATGAACATGTTCCATATGTCTGAAGCTACTGCACAATGCAAAAGAAAGATGTGTGTTTGTTTCAAAGTCCTGTTTGCCCCTAGCCTTTGGGGGCCAAGTCCAGGTCTATGGAAATCTGGAATAAGGTGATTGAAAAATGTGAGAAGAAGTTAGCAAGGTGGAAGTCCCAATATCTCTCAGTGGATGGAAGATTGACTGTATAAACTCTGTGCCTGATGCACTTCCAACATATATGATGCCATTATTTCCTGTCCCACCTTGAATCATCAATAGGTTGGACAGCATCAAGACAAAAGTTCTATGGCAAGGGAACAAAGACAGGAAGGCAGATTTGGGGGATTGGGGATCAAGAATCCGAAGAATTAGAGTAAAGCTTTATGAATGAAATGGCTATGAAAATCAGAATCTATGGGGCACCGTCATCAAAGCTAAATATGAGGAGAATGATAACTGGATGACAAAGGAGGTCACTACTCCTTGTGGTGTTAGCTTATGGAAATCTATCAGAATTTTGTTGAATGAATTCAAAGTTAACACCATAATCAAAGTAGCAGATGGAGTATAATTGTAATCTGGAAGGATGATTGGCATGAAACAGGAACATGAAGACACTATTCCCAGACATGTACAACTTAGCTTTACATCAACATAGCACAATAGCAGAATTATGGACACCTCAAGGATGAAATTTTGTGTTCAGGAGACACGTCAATGATTGGTAACAGAATTCTTCAGCGCCATTGACCAATTTAGTGGTTTGAAGGCAGGACAAGACATCCTACAATGGCAGGGAAATAGGAACGGGACTTTTAAAGTAAATGCAGCTTATAGGAAAGATGAACCAACCAAACCAGCAGATAGTCCACTGGCCTTGGAAACACACTTGGAAAGTCAAAATCCCACACAAAGTAGCTTGCTTTGTTTGCTTATTGGTGAAGGAAGTTGTGCTGACACAAGATAACTTGATGTAAAGGGGGATCCCTTTATGTTCCAGATGCTTTTTCCGTGGGGAAACTGCAGAACAGTAGTCCATCTATTCATACATTGCAAGGTCACAAGTCAACTATGGAGATTATTCCTAAGTCTCAAAAAAATATTTTGTTCCATGTCTGGGAAAATCACAGAAGCATTACATAGTTGGGAAGAAGCAAGAGGGCATGCTAAAAATAAGAACAACGGGAGAATTATACCAGCAGCTATATTGTGGACAATATGGAAGGAGAGGAACCTTAAGAGTTTTTTGAGAATATGGAGAATACCATACAAGAAGTCAAAATAGAGAATACTTGCAGCTAAGAATAACGCATTTTGACTTTCATGTTTTTGGTGTAAACAGATATACTCTAATGATATTGTCTCTATCATTGATGTCTTAGACTCATTATAGGGATAGGATGGTGGATTTTGGAGATCTTATGTAAATATGGTTTCAGTATAACCCATGTGCTGTGTTACAGAAATGGAAACCATTACCTACATCAAAAAAAAAAAATCTTGTTTGGCACATGTAGCATTTAATTATTGTGTGAATTCTCCTTCTGCAAAGGTTATCTTGAGTGAGGCAAGCTTCATTCAATGCAGTCCAACTACGGTAAAACAACTTGAGGGGGTAGTTTTGCTTTTCAGATAAGCTTCCCAAGCCAATTGTCCACCCTTTCGCTGTGGCTAGTAAGGTTGTGTATATCCTGCTTTCACTTGTAGATCCCTTTGTCTCTTGTTCCCCAGATGAGTTTATTTGGAAACTGCTTATTGACCTTACACCTTCCTAGTCTATCTCAAGAGGCTGAGCAGTTCTCCCAGCTTTCAATCTTGCACATTCCTTCTGCAAGGTGGATTCCAAGAGTTATCTACTCAATTTAAAAAGATACTTGAATATGCTCTGTTTGCTATTTGGCAGAGGTTCGGAAAGTCATTTTACAAAAGTTGAGTCCCCTAGCCACTTATCTTTCCCACACTTGACATATGCGCCATGCCTGTTCTGGCTGAACACCACTCAAAATTTGATTATGTTTCTCCAAGGTCCAACCTTATCTGCTGCCCCAGAGGTTTTATCCACCAGTTACTATGGACCCCATGTTTTGCATTTACCACTTTCTTCCAGATTGCACATACCTCCACAGCATTTCATGAGTAAGCATCTGTAGTGAGTAGTCATGTATGTATGCCCAAACCACCAAAGTATTTTAGGTAGCCACTTCCCCATATCACCAATGAAATTTGTGTAATTTGTTGTTATCTTCCCATAAAAAATTACTCCTGATTCTGTCTAAATTATTCTGAACCTCTAGAAAGATGGGATAAGTGCAAGTGACAAATGCAAAACCCCATCGGCAGCGGGAGATGCATCAATGATTTTTCTGCTTTTCGTAAATGCATGTTGGTGCCCAGAAACTAGCTTGCAGGTTACACTTCTCAACCTTTCCACTAAGATCTTTGCAGCAATCTTATAAACATTGTCGTCAATCAGACATATAGGTTCATAATGTTCAGTTCAATAAGCCCCTTTCTCTTTGGAATCAACGCAATAAATAAAACATCGCAGGATCTCTCCATTTTAAAAATTAGTGGAAATGACTCATGGTTCCTTTCTCTTCCGAATCAATGCAATAAAAATGCATTGCAGGACACAAGATTGGTGGAAATGGTTCATGACTCAGTAATATTGCATAAATGAAAGGATTTCATATCTTGATTGATCTATTATACCAGCAAAACTCCACATGATAATGTCGATTTGTGGAGGTAGAAAGAGAGCAGGGATGGCTTGTTCACTGTTAAATCATATTACCAGAAATTGCTGAGAGAGAGAGAGAACAATCTATCTACCTTGTTTTATTTGGATTCCAGGGATTCCCAAGGTGTGGTTTTTCGTATGATTAGCAGTGAAGGGATTGATACTAACAGCAAAGAACCTGAGAAATAGGAGGATCATCTATGTTAGCTGGTGCTTCATGTGTATATGTTCAGGATAAACTGTAGATTGTCTTTGTTGCATTGCAAGATGGACGCACAGTTGTTGTCAATTGTCCTAAACTGGTTTGGAATACAATAGGTGCTGCCAGGTACAGTGAAGGAGGTCTCACCTAATTGGGCATTTACAAGGAAGAAGAGAAGATAGATGGCATGGGATGTTGCTCCATTAGCCATCATGTGGGTTCTCTGGAGAGAGAAATATGAGAGCATTCAAAGGGGTTGATAGTGATATTATAAAAATACAAAATAGTCTTATGTTTCTAATTACTTTGAGGTGTACCTATGAGACCCATATGCGTACATATGATTGAATCTCTTTCATACAGAACCATATTTTGGTGTTGATGCTCCACTTTTTGGTATACAGCTGCTCGTATATGTTTTTTTCAAAAAATATTATTTATAAAATTATTGAACTTACACAAAAGAGCTTTGATTATTTCTCAGGCTTTCTGCAAAAAAACTCAAAGATAAATCTATCAGGTCTTGGTGCCTTTTCTGATACATACGACTTGATAGGACTATAATTTCGTCTTCCCAAAACTCTTGTTCAATGATCCTCTACAGTTGTTAACAAGTTAGATTATGCTTTCATGCTAAACAAATTGTGGTTGCAAAAACATCTCTTTCCACACGGGTAACTTTTCTTTCTGAAATATTCTCTATGAGAAGCAAGGCAAGATTGTGTAGATTAGGACTGACTATTTGTTTTTGTTTAACTTCTGGCGTACCTACAACGTTTCTTATTAATATATGGGATACTGTGGCTGTTTTAGCATTTGCCATTGGGAACAGATGAGGAAATTCATCTTTTAGTGCAGTATCACCACGCCAAACTTAAAGACAACCTGAAAAAGTCCTTTTTCCTACTGAGTAACCTACAGATATTCTTTTATCAGAAAAACTGACAGGGAATTGAACCCTAGGTGACTAAGAAGCCTACAGATTTTGCAGACTGACTTAACTCTTTTATCACTTTTACGGTCTCTTTCATAAGTAATCCTATATGTTTGAATCACCTCGTTGAGACACCATCAAAAGACACTTTCCTGCAGTTACTTCCTTGCACAAAGCATTCTCAACTGAAAACTTCCATTATTGTTTCCTTAAGGGTTAAGTTTACATAGTTGCCATATGCGCAATCTCTTTAATAAGACTGAGACTCTCTTCCAACTCATAAATAGCATTCTTTAGCCACTAGTTCCATCTCAATAAAAATTATAGGGTACTAATCCGTATAATCTTAAGTAAAAACTTATCAATATGTGATAGCATACCTTTCATCCAGATAACCACTATACAGGGAAAAAAATCGGCCAGCAGCTTCAATTGTCCAGGTAGAGTAAACTCCTCTTACACCTATAGAACATATGCACAAATAAAAGAATCAGAAATACATGTATTCCAGCAGTGTGTGAAACGATATAGAATGTTGCTAAATCTTCGTTTAAGATACAAAAACAACAACAACAAGTAGTGAAATCTGGAAAGTGTAGCATGTATGCAGACCTTCCCACAACCTCATGGAGGTAGAGAGGTTGTTTCTGAAGGACCCTCGGCTCAAGTGCAAAAAATCCCAATAAAACGAAAAAGGAGACAATGTAGAAAATATAGCAAATAAGAAGGAATAATGCATAAGTACAGCAATGATACAGGTAAAAAAAACAAGAACTATAATAATACGTTAGAACCATCCCAGCCACCCTAAGCAAGACAACACTACACTATACTATCCTTCTGCCCTAATGTGAATCCTCCACACCCTCTTATCTGGGGTCATATCCTTGATAACCTGAAGTTGTGTCATATCCTGTCTTCCCAATACTTCTTCGGCCTGCCTCTCCTCGTGTCTTCAATAGCCAGCCTCTTTGTTTAAGATAATGAAATATATCATTGTCCAAGTACCAAGAGAAAAGAAACATAGGATTTCTCTCCCTTTTTTCTTAAGGAGCTTAGGAAGTCCATCACTGTGTCAAGTGTGAATTACATCTTTATCAATGGCTATGTTGATTTTCTTCACAAGAAATTAGGCTTCAACTCATTGACTAATTTCCATGTAGGCTTGAACTGAAGGTTAGTCGTGGGTTTAGGTTTTGGACTCTTGGTATCTGCTTTGTCTTTGGGACGAGAGCAGTGGATGAGGCATTGAAGGACTTAATCATATGACAGTTATGATGAAAGTGATTGAGAGCCCCAAGAACCTCGGGTTTGACTAGGTCCTAATTTTTTTTGACAGATGGCCATTGTGAAACCATCCAAGTGAGGTGCTTTATCAGGGGCTATGTTGCTTGGACTCTTCAAAATGTCAATGGATGTGTGTTGGATTCTCCAAAAGTAATGTATTTTTGCAGAATCCAGCACGGATGTGGCATCGAAAATGAAGAGTCCACGCAACTTAGATTAGGGGTACAAGACATGATTACAGCTAGCACTTCTGATTCACTGAAGGTAGTTTCCAGGCCCTCCTTTTCATCAATAGTTAACACTCTTATCCCCTCATCCTCTCTGAAAGTTTTGATTGACAGTAAGGATTTCTTCCTTAATAAGTTATTTATCTTCAATGATCTCCTTCCCTCCTAGTAGTTTATCTTGAGTTAACAACCTGGAAGAATTTAGTATTTTGACTCTGTTAAACCACAGGCATCTACCCTTTTGCCTCTGTGGTATCTCTTCTGACCTAAGCTGCTGGAATGGCATCTCGTTTTTGGCATGAAATTCTGAATATGTTTGGGCATATGATACTCAAATTGTTCTCCACACTTATGTCCTCAAAAACTAACCTTGCTCCCATCATCCACCCTGAGTGATGCATTCTCATTTAAATCTTCCCCTCCATCATGATATTTTCTCCATGATACCCGTAGGGAAGCATAATATTTTGAGTCCTCCATCCACCTTCCAAGACCCCGAATTGTTCCAATATCACCCCCAACCCACCGATCCCATGAAGTATAAACTAATGATAAATGCTTTTGTTTCATTTTGGTCCAGCCAAAATGGACAGTTTTGAGTTCCAATTTTCCAGGAGAGGAAAGAGTAGCCTGACTCAATATTTTCCTTCATACAGCAAAACCAGAGGCCTGCCCATAATTAATCATTTTAGAGCTTTTGATATGCCAGTTTCATAATACTAAAGCTTTAGCCCTAAAGTGTCAGCAAATTCCAGAATCAGGCAACCCAAATTACAACGTAGCAGAGGTCATTCATTTTCCATTTTTGCATCAGGGAAGAGCTAACATGGAAAGTAAGGGTTTTGGAAGAACCCATTAGCTTTGGTCCCAACCCTGTATATGTGTTCAAAATTCACTTAAAATATGCATACAATAAAATTTGGCATTTCATAAGATTTGCCTCCACACCCCCACCTCCACCCCTACCCCCACCCCCATCAGCCACTTGTAGAACACCACTTTAGCAACAAAGGAAAATATGGACCACATAGACCTACATGTGCTATAAGTAATATAGAGATAAATGTACCAAAATCTTTGTTGTGCACAGGATCATTCAATCCTTCTACGAGTGAACCAGTTAAGAAATTTTGCGGAACCAACTTTGCACAGTGGTTGTATTTTGTCCACTCTGTACTCAGAAATGACTGCATGACCAAGCACCTAACTGCAATGAAAAAAAGAAAAGGAACAAAAAGTGTAGCACAATATTAAAGGGAAATCCTTACACAATCTATCAGATAACAGTTCTCTACAATAAAAATATCAGATAAAAACATCAGTCTACTATTTTTTTTCCCCTCTACCTTGAGGATTATCATGACAAAAACCACGTTCCCACAATACAGCTAACCACTCAAAAATTTCTTCTGAACTATCCATCCAAGTATGGCACACATTCCCATTAATAGTTTTTACTGAATTCTCTGGAGAGGAAGAGGAATCGAGCAACAAGGTCATCTGCAGGGAAAATTAATTATACAGTGGAGTGTCTGTTAGTATGTGATAGTGATGGTACATCCCATATGACTGGGATCGATAAACTTCAGCAGAAAACAAATAAAAGGAAACCGATACGGAAAATGCATAAAGGAAAAAGCACAATGATCTGGAATAGAAATGCACATAAGACCGTCCACTGACCTATAATCAGATTTTTTAAATCAAAAACTTTTTACTTCCTTGTTTTGAGTTTTAAAATCTCAACACTCTAATCAAGAGAAACACCTAAAATTAATTCCTTTATTTCTAACCAATAATAAATTAATAAAGCAATGTAACATGAGAGTTCAAGGAAATTCTTTCATCACATACAAAGTACATTGTTAACTGCTTTTGATGACCAACATTCCAGATTCCAGGAAAGGAAAACACCTAAAATTAATTCCTTTATTTCTAATCAATAAATTAATAAAGAATCCTAACATGAGGGTTCTGTTAGACCCTGGAAATTGGTACACTGGAATTTTGATGAAATTTTAGAA
>BAUE01073645.1:0-22591 GCA_000787875.1 Solanum virginianum | reverse complement strand
GTCATAACCCCTACATGTGTGCATATGAGGGTGAGACATACCACATAGTTCTGTACAGTGAATTTCATAATAAACAAGATCTATGATTAACTCAACTTTAAATCATGAAATTTTTAAGAAAATGAAGCTTGCACATCATGGATGAAAAGAACCCACGAAAGAAATCCACATACCTTAGCTTTTGAATAAACTTGATGAAGATTGGGGATGGAGACTTGAATCTTGAGAGGAAATCCTTAGATCTGAATGAATTTTGAGTCTTGAATTTAGGACTTAAATATTTGTCTTAGTGTTTGAATGAATATTGGGGAATGTTTAAAATGATATGAGGATGAAAAATTACTAAGTATGGGTATTTGTACGTATGGAAATACTTAGGCCCAAGACTCAAAAGTCTTGGACCGAAACTTAAAAATCTGGCACTAAGTAATATACTGGCATGTCGCACCAGTGACACGAAGTAGCTACTACAAATCGACACTTTGAAATATCAGATTTTTCTATGATTGCTTTAAAATCGGGGTTGGACCCTTTCGCCCCTAAATTTGACCTCCTGAGCAAGAATATGAAGTCAGATTTTTGATATCACACATGGATTTTGAGATATATGAAAATTAAAATTTTGGGCACTTCCGAGGCATATTTTTGGGAACTTCTTGTGGTCGTTACAAACTTGGACAACATCAAAATTTTGGCGCCTTTGTCGATGAATATTGCGAAGCTTACATTTTTTTTTAATTTTTGTTTGTTTACAGGGGATACGAGTAGTTTATACCCAACACTTGGAGTCAAGGCAATCCCTTAACTCTATTTGATCTAGAGATCAAATAAATTACAAGAACAATGGCCCAAGAAAATGCCAACAATGCGACCAGTACAAGATTAAATTTGGGTAATAATGATAATGATATGAATGAGAACCCACCTCCTTTAGAGGATATTCCACAATCTCAAGAGTTCAATGCCATTGCTTACTAGTGGAATAAGTGCAGAATAAATCCCATGGCTATGGATGTGACAGAAGCCACTATTTTACCACCACTTTTGGTATACATAAAGTTCACAGTCTCTAGAGGGTTACTTCAGCTGCTGTAGAACTGTGGGCTATTTGTGGACTTACAATCAGAGGATCCACATAGTCCTTTGCACAATGTGACATTTTTTTGTAAGAGTGTGATGGAAACACAGAATCTGTCTATGGCTGTTATGGGACTTTGTGCCTTCCCATTATCTCTCACAAGCAATGCTGCATTATGGCTATCTGACCTCCCACAGAGCTTAATCACTAGCTGGGTAGATTTGCAGAAGGACTTTTTGGAGAGGTACTTCCCTAGATCAAAGAAACTCAAGTTGAAGTACCAGATCAACAACTTTGAACAACTTCCTGGTGATTTGATAAACATTACTTAGAAGAAGTTTACTAAATGTCTGAGGAGCATCCCTGACCACAAGATAGTTGATGATGCCTTGGTGGAGATCTTCTACTGTGCCCTTGATGAGAACAATCAGGCTTTTGCCGACACTATCATAAGGGGCATGTTTCTAGATCAACTATTTGCAAGTATTTCCGAGCATATAGAGCAAGTAGTCAAGATGAATCATGCTTGGGGAAAGTCAGATAGTGCTTCCATGAAGAGCTCATGTGCTGTCAGTGTGGGTTTAGAGCAAGCCAAAATCAATGAAGAGATTATGCAATAACTTGCTCAACTACACACAAGCATGGATGTGGTGATCAAGAAGAACCAAGAGATGGTCAATGTAGTGATTCACCAACCTTCACGTGTATCCATGTACAAGGAGCTATACTATAAGGAGGACTCATGTTTTTGGATGATCAGATGGGGTTTCGGGATCAACGCCCAAGGGTCCAATAAAGACTATTGGCACCAAGATCAAGGAAACCAAGGTCTGAACTATAGTAGAGACGGAGCTTTCAGAGATAACTAAAGTGATTACTATGATAGGAACTGGGATCCAGATGCAGAGTAGGGTCATAGAGAAGGCTTCATAAATGGTCCTTATGTGCCACCAGATAACCATGATGCAGGTACAAGCAACTCAAGAATTGAGGAGATGTTTGACCATTTATTGAAGAAGGATGATACATAAGATGCAATCTAAGGGGTATGAAATCAGATATTTCAAGAATAAATTAGAAAATAAAGTCTCATTCTGTGTCTATTAAACAACTTGGTCAAGTGTCAACTCAGTTGAATCAGCATCAGAAAGCTACATTGCCTAGCAAGATAGTGCAAAATCCTAAGAATGAGGGGAAACGTATAGCGGTTAGTACTAGAGGTGGCTAGAGCACTATTGATCCTCCTATGCCGGTTGATAAGGACAATGTTCGTGAGGAGATGGTTGCATCAAAGGATGTGGATGAAGGAGATAATCTTGGTAAGGATTGGTTGAGTGTAGCAGCTAAAGGCCATAAAAGTTTAAGCCTATCCCTAGGCCTCCTCCTCCTTTCCCTCAAAGAATCAGAAAGACGGAGGAGGAAGGCAAGTTCAAGAATTTTCTGTTCATGCCTAAGCAGCTATCTATCAACATCTCTCTCATTGAGGCATTGGAGAAAATATTGGGCTATGCCAAGAATATGCAGGACTTGATTACCATGAAGCAAACTTTGAGTCAAGAGCTTTCTCAAGAGTTTCAACAGTGCAGTTTTATCACTACAAAGTCCTTACCTCAAAAGCATAAAGATCGAGAAGGTTTGACCATACCTTGCACTATAAGTGATGTGGAGTTTGCAAGGGTACAATGTGATTTAGGTTCCAGTATCAATTTGATGCTCCTTATGGTCTATAAGAAGCTCGAATTGGGAGCCCCTACTTCTACTAGCATGCACTTGTTAATGATGGATCAAATAGTGAAGAATCCTGTGGGGATGCTTTATGATGTGTTGATTAAAGTTGAGAAACTTATATTCCCTATAGATTTTGTAATTCTTCAGTGTGAAGTTGATTTTGAAGTTCCTATTATCTTGGGAAGGCCCTTCTTACCTACTAGTCGCACCTTGGTGGATATGGAGAAGGGCCACCTTAAGTTCAAATTTTAGAAGGATGAGGTCATGTTCAATGTGTGTCAGTAAGCCAGAAAAGATAATAATGTAAGAGAAGTTTCTATTATCGAGACTATTGATGAGGCGGAGCCAGAAGTACCACTTGAGGTAAGATTGGGTCTTGACACTTTAAAGGCGGTGTTGATGAATTTTGACGGTGATGGTATCCTAAACTATGAGGAGACAGTAAATGCTCTAAGGGTGTCTTGTGGTCTGAGGCGCCAAACTAAGATAGAGCTTGCAGAATCGGGAGTCACCACCCACAAAGCCTTCCATAGAAGAGCCATTTGAGTTAAAACTGAAGGCTCTTCCAGCACATCAGAAATATGCATTTCTGGGAGCCAACAATACCTTGCCGATCATAATAGCTATAGATTTAAATGTTGAGCAAGCAGATGCTATTGTAATGGTGTTCAAACAATTTAAAAAGGCCACCAGATGGACAATTCTAGACATTATTGGTATCCCTCTCGGGGTATGTACTCACAAAATCCAATTGGTCAATGACTACAAGCTGAGCGTTGAACATCAAAGGCGCCTAAAACCTCCTATGCAAGAATTTGTGAGTAAAGAAAGCATTAAATTGCTAGATACAGGAATAATCTATACAATCATCGATGGTAAATAGGTGAGCCCAGTGGAGTGTATACCATAGAAAGGGGGTACAATAGTGGTACCTAATGCCAACAATGAGTTGATCCTAATGCGGCCAGTCAGAGGATGGAGGGTATTCATGGATTACAGAAAGCTCAATTCCTCAATAGAGAAGGACCACTTTCCTATGCCATTCATTGATCAGATGCTGGACCGATTAGCTGAAAAGGGTAGTATTGTTTTCTCGACAAGTATTTAGGCTATAATCATATCATCATTGCTCTAGAGAATCAGGAGAATACCACATTTACATGCTCGTATGGAACCTTCAGCTGAAAAGGGTAGTATTGTTTTCTCGATAAGTATTTAGGCTATAATCATGTCATTCAGGTTGTCTAATGCCCCAACAACATTTCAGAGATGCATGATGTCCATTTTCTCAGACATAGAAAAAAACACTATTGAAGTCTTAATGGATTACTTTAGTGTGGTTGGGAACTCATTTGAGGATTGTTTAAAGCACCTACATGATGTGTTACAATGATGGGTAGAAAGTCATTTGTTACTAAATTGGGAAAAGTGTCACTTCATGGTAAAAGAGGGTATTGTGTTGGGGCACAAGATATTTGGCAAAAACATTAAGGTTAATACAGATAAAGTGGAGGTGATTGAAAATCTCCCACCACACATCTCAATAAGGGGTGTGACGAGTTTCTTGGGGCATACAGGCTTCTATTGGAGGTTCATAAAAGACTTCTCTAAAATTTTACCACCCATTATTTGATGATGCATGTCTGAAAACCTTTGAAGAGCTAAAGAATAGGCTGATCTCAGCGCCAAGTATTGTTGTTCTAGACTAGACCAAGCCTTTTAAGATCATGTGTGATGTAAGTGGGGTCAATCTAGGTATGGTATTGGAACAACGCAAGGAGAAGATATTACATGCCATATCTTATGCTAGCAAAGCCCTAAATACAACCCAAAAGAATTACACCATCACAAGATAGGAGTTACTTGCTTTAGTGTTTGCATTCCAAAAATTCAGGTCATATCTATTGGGGGCCAAAGTAGTGGTGCATACAGACCACTCAATACTTAAATATTTGATGGCTAAGTAGGATACAAAGCCAATGTTTATGAGATGGGTGCTTCTACTACAAGAGATCAACTTTAATATCATTGATAGAAAAGGAATAGAAAATTAGGTCGTAGATCACCTCTCCGGATTGGAAGATGGAGCAATGATAAAATTTGATGACGGATTGGAGATAAATGATTCTTTTCCTGATGAGAGAGTGTTGGATGCATCTCATGATCTGATATCTTGATTTGCACATTATGTGAACTACTTGGTGAGTGATATCGTGCTACCTAACCTAAACACACATCAACATCAGAAGTTTATGTTTGATATTAGGAAGTTCTTCTAGGATGACCCATATTTATTTTGAGTATATGCTGATGGGATTATTCGTTGTTGTGTTCCTGAGGTTGAGATGATGAGCATACTTTAGGCATGCGACTCGTCATTGGTGGGTGAACATCATCGTAGGATTCAAACATCCCACAAGATCTTATAATGTGGGTACTATTGGCCCACCATCCACCTAGATGCCCATGAATATGCCAAGTCTTATGAGAGGTGCCAAAGAGAAAGTGGGGTTTCCCGTAAGCATGAGCTCCCTCAAAACCCTATTGTGGTGATTGAGTTGTTTGATTATGGTGGATAGATTTAATGGGATAGTTTGTTAGCTCACATGGAAACAAGTATGTCATGACCCAAGCCTAGGACCTAGATGTGACCAGCGACTGGGGAACCTGAAGGAACCCCAAACAAGCGTCTTAGCATATCATTACACATACTTGGTCATGGAAGCAATGTAAAATAACACTGGAATCATAAACAACGGGGAATTGGGGCTATTGAAGAGATATTAATACTGAAGTAACATGCAAAAGTTTGGAAAACAAGGGCAAGGGACTAAGGGAAAGCTTGCATAACATCATAATCAAGAGAAGAAAGAGTCAAAGGTCATAACATAGATACATAACACATCTAATAACACAAGTACTGCATAGATAGGAGCAGAGGCCAAAACAAAGCAATTGGGTTCACCCTCATAGTCAAAATAAAACATAACGAAGAGTGTCTCAATACGTAATAAGAGAAACATAGAGTAGGCTCCTCAAAGTGGAGGACTCACCGACTAGCTTGAGTGGCACCGAACTAGCCAAATGGAGGAGGAGGATGATCAACTTGGTCTCTAAATCCTACATGGTGATATCATGTAGGCAATAGTGTGCATTGTTATGTTTGAATGTACTAAGTATGTAGAATGCAATCCAACAAGAGATAGGTATCATAATCAAAATGCATAACCTTAACCAATAGGCATAATATAACAATATGCCATGTATGATCAATGCTTAAGTAAATCATGCTTAAGTAGTTCATGTATATATAGGATATTGTAAGTGTAAAAGAGACCAAGCTAGATTTCCAAAGTATAAACCCCTTGTTTAGTTGGTAATAGTTTCACCCCATCCCCCTGGTGGTATGGTACAAACTCCTCACATGGTTGATGATAATTTCACCTTATCACCCTTGTTGTGAAGTAATACCCCTCAAATGGTTGATGAGTACAAACCCCAACCTTGGTTTATGAGTACAAACCTCACCTCGGTTGATGAGTACAAACCTCCACCTCGGTTATCAAGGCACTAGGCCCTTGATTGGCTATCAAGGTACTAACCCTCGAAAAGGTTATTCGGGCTCTTAATCCACCTAGATAGGTCATAGTCTAATGCAACACTTTATATAGAGTATATCATATAAATAATCTCATTTCATCATCATATAGTCAATCATATCATATCTCATGCTTTGGACCTTCAATTCCTCAAGAAACCATAGCTGGATATTTTATTAAACACTTGGCGTGTGTGAAATGGTAGTATAAAACCATGAAATATAGAGATGAAATCATGCAAGTAAATCAATTATAAAACCATCAATCAGCACCTTGCAACACCCTCAAGCAATATAAATCAAAACCCCTTATCAAATCTTACAATAGATCCAAGATTTATAACTCGAAACATAGCAAAACAACCACAACTTTACATAGCTTTAACATAGTTCATAAACATGTCCATACTAGTAAATCCATTAGTAAAATCAACTTTAAATCATGTAAATTGAGTAAAAACGAGATTAGGAAATCGTGGGAGGAAGAACCCAATGATTGAAACCTAAATAACTTGCCTTTGGAGAACCCTTGAAGAAGATTGGAAATAGAGACTTGAATCTTGCATGAAATCCTTGATGAAATACTGAAGATTGGTCTTGAGCTTTGGGACTTGACTTTAGCGTGAAATATGAGTATAAGTGTTTGAATGAGTATAGGGGAATGTTTAGATTGATTTGACTATGAAATAAGGCCAAGTATAGGTATTTTCAAGTATGGAAACTCTTAGGTCCAAGTGCTCCGCGTCACTCCGCGACGCAGATTACTCAATGGAATTTGCATTTCTGTGCATATGAGCTCTACAATAATAGGCATAAATTCTTCATCGAAATGCGGAAGGAGGTGAAAATAAGTGTGTTGGAAAGATAATTCAAAGAGATTTAATTTGTTAGGTTGTCGGCCATCCAATTCTTTGTGTTCTAAGAGATATGCCCCTTTAAAGTTGACCCTCCTAAATCGCGTTTTTGCAATTTTTGGATTTTGATACGGTTGCTCTAAAATTTGGGTTAGGCCCATTATACACTCAATTTTGCCCCCTGAACAAGACTATGAAGTCGACGAACAGATTTTTAGATATATGGAAATTACGATTCCAGGTACTTCCGTGGCACATTTTCGGGCAATTTTTGGGTTCTTTTCAATATCTCCCCCTTGGGAACATTCGTCCCCGAATCTAAAAGAAATGTTCCAGACAAGAGTGATCATAAACAAATCAACCCCAACAAGATTGCATTACATTTAAAACATTATTTTCAAAATCTCAACATAAGTGTAAAACCATCATAATCTTGCCAACTTAAACATAAATGCATATGAATGACATAGGGGCTGAAACATAGGACTTGGAATCACATGAAGGACTTAGTTGCTATCTTAGGCTTGATTAGAGTGAATGAGGTACGAATATCGCTGCCATAAGACCGCTTTAGCTTCCTTGAAGACACCTTTTCTTGATAATTCTTTCAAGAGGGACTTAATGAACAACATATCCTCATTAATCAACCTCTCCACTCATCCATCCAACACCTCCACCGGGACCTTCCCCTAAGCCAACTTGTCCTCCACATCACCTACAATCTCAAAGAGTGCTATAGCACTAAAGCCACCAATATATCTCCTCAACCCAAAAATATGAAGAACCGAACAAACCATAGTCATATCCTATAGCACTAGAGTCACCAATACGTCCCATCAACCTAGAAGCATGAAGAATCAGACTAACCAAACCACTATCCATTAGCAGTCCCCAAACTCATGCAAGCTTACAAACCTTTCTCTTCAACCTATAAGGACCCACAACCATAACTCATTTTTGAACCTTAACCACACCTATTCCACTTGTCGTCACGAACTACCATCTACCCCTTGGGAGATTACCTACACTCTACCATCTTTCCACCCAAAACTTCCAACTCTAATAAAGCGGAATCAAGGCCTTGCTTAAACTAGATCTCTTCAACCAAAGAAGATTTGGAGCCATCAAGAATACTATACCACTATGCTCAACTTCCTCCAACCTAATCCCCACTTTAGTCAACTAAGCTTGGACCTCTTAACCAAAGAAGATTTGGAACCATCGAGAATGCTACACCACCATGCTTAACTTTCGTCAACCTAATTTCCAATCTGACCAACTGATGGACCTCACTAGTCTCCTCCTTGCCACCATCAACAACACATGTTACGTTACCTAGAGCACCGACTTCAACATTAGCCTAACCGGGGAAAAATAATGCACACTCATTTCATAATCCTTAAAAAATTCTAACCACCTTCTTGCTATCCACAATGCACACCTATCAAATTTAGCAAACAAACTCTCATCCTCCAAGACTTGCAACACTACCCCCAAATGATTCACAAGCTCTAAACAAATCAATACCTCATCACTACAGACCACCACAAACATATCATGGTAGCATTTTGATACCCTATTCAAGATACCCACAAACACTATCGGTACATAAGTCAACCAAATAACTCCACCAATATTTAAAATGATAATTCTTGGTTCAAAAGGGTAGTTAGGGATATCACCTACCCTCCTCCACACTTGAGAGCAAAACCAGAACCTTAAATCAACCTTAGAGAATTGACTAACTCATTATAGTTGACCAAATAGATCGACCATTCTTAACCATCATATTACAACCTTATGGCTTCCACACTCATTGGAGGCATGCTATGCAAGTAGCCTAAACTACCTCGAGACCTCTAACCAATCAACCTAAGTCTAACCAAGATCACAAGACAAGACTCTACGCAATGATAACATAGGGTAACCCTTATAGACCCCTACTAGCCAGAATAGGCTCATGCAACCATTTGGGATACACACATGAGTCCTATTAGCACAAAGGAATCACACAAGGGATAGCAACTCCTGGACCTATCAAATCACCCTACTCAAAATGTTAATCACAACATTGGCCTTACTTAATGTCAACTAAGTCATAATAAAGGCAATACAAGATAACCTATTCAAAACATCCAATAATAGCCCATTAAACCAAAGAAGCTCCTAACACCCAAGGGAGTCAAGGTCTAGTATATTATCTAATAACATTTGTCTTACCAGGATCCACCTTAATGTCATCACCTGGCACCGGATGACCTAGGAAGGCAACGTCTTACCACCAAAACTTCCATTTTTCCTATCTAGCATCCAACCTTCTTTCTTAAACTTTGTAGTACTACCCTTAAATGACTCATACATACTACCTCATTAGGGAATGGACCATCAAATCATCACCAAAACCACCATAAGCCTATTAGAGTAGGGACTAAAGATCTTGTTCATGAGACTTATAGTTATAACCGGTGTTCTAGTCAACCCAAAAGATACTACCCCAACTTCAAAATATGGAAAAGGGATATTCAAGGCCTCGTCTATTACCGGAACATTCGTCCCCGAATCTAAAAGAAATGTTCCAGACAAGAGTGATCATAAACAAATCAACCCCAACAAGATTGCATTACATTTAAAACAACAACAATTCTATGAACAAAACAACTTAGGTTCAATGCCTCCAATTCTCACAAGATAACAAATCCAAACCCTTAGAGATCAATTGTACCTTAAGACATAAAATAGACCTAGCTCCCTTGCTATGACTTACCAACCTCCCACTCAAAGACGGGCTCATTAGGGATTCAGAATCTAACTCTATAGGTCCCACCATCCATGAAGACATAATATGAATGCAACCATTCCATCCTCGGTATAATATCAAGACCTACCACAACAAATCCAATAAGTCACAAGGCAAGACCTAATGCAATATAAACATGGAGCAACACCCATGAGCTCTCAACAATAATAGGCTCATCGATGAGCTAGATACCAAAAATAGTTGGGGACACACATGAAATCCACTAGAAAATAAAAGAATAATGAAAGAAATAGTGGGACACCGACCCATCAATGCAAACACATCAAAGCCAAAGGAAATTTCAACATACCGGTAGCAACATCTAAAATCTTATACACTTCTTTACTAAGCCAAACAAACACATCAAAGCCAAAGGAAATTTCAACATACCGGTAGCAACATCTAAAATCTTATACACTTCTTAAGCCGCTTGATCATCATGACCACCTTGATCTAATGGTTGACCACCTTTACACTTCCTTCAAACATACTAATCAACTAGTCTTTGAACGACCTAACTACATCCATAATAAGCATTGGTCTTCCTCAAGCATGGGCCACCATGGTACTTCCCATATCCTTGACACTTGGTGTTAGTCATCACACCATCTTCTCCTTTACTCTTAGTGCATGTATGAGGATAATCCTGCATCTTATGTCACACCTCGGCACCGTTGAAATAAGCATTAGTGCCATTGAAACATGGGCCTTGATGAACCTTACCACATGTTAGACATATAGCACCACCTCTATCCATGAGAATTTAGAACTTTTTTCCAATACGAGCCCCCTTGGCCTCATTGCCTCTCCTTTTACCAATAGAAGTGTCGGGAGCACTCAATTGTTGATCGAGGTGGATCTAACTCTATAGCAGGACATATATCAAGAAGAAGTGAAACATTTACTAAAATGCTTCATAGCCTCCTACTCATAGTTGTAGTGCACAACACAACCATGAATAAGACTCTAATCGATGGGGTATGTTGGACTAAAAGGATCTATAAACCTAGTGCTCTGATACTAAGTTTGTCATGACCCAAGGCTAGCGCCTTGATGTTACCAGAGAATAGAAAAACTGAAGTAACCCCAAACAAGCCTCTTAGCATATCATTACACATCCTTGATCGCGGAAGCAATGTAAAAAAACCCAAGAAATACAAACAAAGGGGAATTGGGACTACGGGAGAGAAATTAATACTTAAGTAACATGCAAAAATTTGGAAAACAAGGGAAATGGACAAAGGGAAAGCTTGCATAACATCATAATCAACAGACAAAAAAGTCAAGGCACATAACATAGATACATAGAACATCCAACAACACCTCTATGACATAGGTAGGAGCGGGGCCAAGATAAAGCAACCGGGCTCACCCTCATAGTCAAAGTAGAACATAAAGAAGAATGTCGCAATACATAATAAGAGAAACATAGAATAGGGTCCCCAAAGTGCAGGACTCACCAACTAGCTTGAGTAGCATCGAACTAGCCACATGGTAGAGGAAGATAATCAACTTGGATTCTGGATCCTACATGGTGATATCGTGTAGACAAGAGTATGCATTAGTACGTTTGAGTGTACTAAGTATGTAGAATGTAATACAATAAGAGATAGGTATCATAATAAAAATGCATAACATTAAGCAATAAGCATAATACAACGATATGTCATTTATAAGAAATGCTTAAGTAAATCATGCTCAAGTAACTCATGCTTATATAGGATATCATATGTGTAGAAGAGACCATGCTAGATTTCCAAAGTACAAACTCCTAGGTTTGTTGTGATGGTTTCACCCCACCACCTTGGTGGTGTGGTGCAAACCACTAACATGGTTGATGATAATTTCACCGTATCACCCTGTTGGAAAAGTACAAACCCCTCACATGGTTGATGAGTAAAAAGCCCCACCTCGGTTGATGAGTACTAACCCCCACCTTGGTTATCAAGGCACTAGCCCCTTGATTAGCTATCAAGGTACTAACCTCCCGACAAGGTTATTCGGGCTCTTAGTCCCCCCGGATCGAGCATGATCTAATGAAACACTTTCTATAGAATATATCATATATATAAGCTCATTTCAACATCGTATAGCCAATCATATTATATCTTAATCTTTGGTCCTTCAATTCCTCAAGAAATTATAACTGAACATTTTATCAAACACTTGGCGATTGTGAAATGGTAGTATAAAACAATGAAATATGAGATGAAATCATGCAAGTAAATCCATTGTAAAGCCATCAATCAATATCTTGCAACACCCACAAGAAATATACATCAAAACCCCTCATAAAATCTTATAATAGATCCAAGATTTATAGCTCGAAATATACCAAAACAGTCACAAATTTACATAGCTTTAACATAGTTTATAAACATGTTCATACTAGTAAACCCATTAGTAAAATCAACTTTAAATCATGCAAATTGAGAAAAAAGAAGATTAGGGCACCATGGGTGGATGAACCCAATGATTGAAACCCATATACCTTATCTTTGGAGAACCCTTGAAGAAGATTGGAAAAGGAGACTTAAAGCTTGAATGAAATCCTTGATGAAATCTTTAAGATTGGCCTTGAGCTTTGGGACTTGAATTTAGGGTGAAATATGAGTCTAAGTGTTTGAGTGAGTATTGGAGAATGTTTGGGATGATATGACGGTGAAATAAGGCTAAGTATACGTATTGTTAAGTATGGGAAACCTTAGGCTCAAGACTTGCAAGTCTTGGACCGATATAAAAAAAGGACAAAAATAACACTGCTCCGCGTCCCGAAAGCGCCGCTCTTACTCACTGGAATTTGTATTTCTACACATATGAGTTCTACAAAAAGGAGCATAAATTCTTCATCCAAACTCGGAATAAGGCAAAACCAAGTGCATTGAAAAGCTAATTCAAAGAGATTTAATTTGGTGGGTTGTGGTCCAACCATTAATTTGTGTGCTAAGAGATATGCCCCTTTAAAGTTGACCCTCCTAAATTGCATTTTTACTATTTTCGAATTTTGATGCGGTTGCTCTAAAATTTTGATTAGACTTATTTCCCACTCAATTTTCCCCCTAAACAAGAATATACAGTCATATTTTTGAAATAAAAAATAGGTGTTTAGATATATGAAAATTATGATTCTGGCCACTTCCGAGGCACATTGTTGGGCAATTTTTGTGGTCATTTCAAAGTACATCTTAGTTCCTACGAATTATATGTCTAAGTGGGTAAAGGCCATGGTTGTAGTTAATAATGAGGGTAAGAGTGGCACAACATTTCTGAGAAAGAACATTTTCTCAAGGCTTGGTACCCCTTGGGCAATCATTAGTGATGGAGGTTCTCACTTCTGTAATAGGATTATTAAAGATCTTCTAGAGAAGTATGGAGTAAAACATTGAGTGGCAATGCCTTATTATCCTCAGACAAGTGGATAAGTGGAGGTGTCCAATAGGGAAATCAAACAGAATCTATCTAAAATTGTAAATGCAAACTAGACAGATTGGTCATGGAAGCTTGATGATGCATTATGGGCAAACCGAACAATATTTAAGATGCCTATGTCTCCTACCATGGAAGCTAGATGATGCATTAAAGACAAACTAGAAAACATTCAAGACCCCAATGTCTCCCTACCAACTTGTCTTAGGGAAAGCATGTCACTTTCCAGTGGAGCTTGAGCATAAAGTATTGTGCACATTAAAGAAGTAGAATCTGGATTAGAATGATTCTATAACTCTGGGTTGAGCCAACTTAATGAGCTTGACAAATTTTGATAGAAAGCATATGAGAGCTCAGCCTTGTATAAACAGAGAATGAAACCACAACATGACCGTTGCATAGGAAACCATAAATTCACACCAAGGTACTTCATGCTGCTCTACAATTCTAGACTAAAGTTATTCCATGGGAAGCTCAAATCGAAATTGGTACTCTTCCAAGTAGCACATGTCTTTGATCATGGGGCCATTGAACTGGAGGGATGAAATGAAGGAACTATTAAAGTAAATGGTAAAAGAGTGAAGCCATACCTTGGAAATATGGAAGAGTTAAAGATGGTGGAGGAATGGGATCTTGAGGAAGTCTGATTAATCAAGATAGCTATGTCGTTGTGATAATAAATTAGGTGCTAGTTGGGAGGCAACCTAAGGTACACCGATGCTTAGGTGCCCAGGTATGGTTTTTGACCCCTTATATTATATTTTTCCTTGATTTTGTGCATTTGGGACAATGCATATCTTCTTCGATGGAGTGTGGGTAGTTATGAGTCTCAATGAAGTTTGAGTCGCTTATGGTCCATAACTACCCTAATTTTTGATCTCAAGGTTTTCTTGCATGTGTTCATTTTCCTCATGGATATTTAATTTATGTTGAACCGACACATTTAGGATGTTTAGATAATTGTGTAGCATATAGTACTAATACTTGTGGTCTTTATAATGTTTTTGTGTTTTGTTTTGAAAAATGATAGCCACCAAAACATTTTGATTAATACCTAGATAGTAACCATGCATGTTTAGGTGTTTGACAATATCTGTTATGATAAGTGAGGGTAAATTTAGATATAAAGCATGATTTGTGAGTCTTTTATTGATAATGTATGCAATGACATATGAGTGTGAGCTTATTTTGCGAAATTCATGTATTTTGTCCTATTCAGAACTTGCCCTATTACTCTAAGTTAAATTGTAGATTAAATGGATGAGGAAAGGATCTTAGGCCTTTGTTCTAAAATAGTCAACTTTAGTCTAAAAATTACCAATCAAATGATGATATATCCCTTGTTCCAAATATTTGAGCCTTACATGTACCAATTCTTTCTAAACACTTAATTAACCTAGCCTTATCTAGTGAAAAATCTAGAATTTTTCCCTGTTCTGTCATTAAACAATGTGTACCTTGACTGAGGCAAAAATTCTAAGTTGAGGGTGGCTATTAAAAGTGTCCTTAATTTAGAGGATATATATTATGCACCTCAACATATGCTAAAAGCCTAAGTTGATAGTGGTTGGTGTAAGGTTAAAAGCACAAAAATAATTGGGAGACTTAGGAATGAGGAGAAAAAGTAGAAAAATCATGTATCACGTGTAAGAAAAGATGCCTTAGATTGAACTAAAAAGCCAAAAGAAGCATAAAAACAAGACAAAAAGTTGAAAAATGGGAAGAAAACATCTAGAAAAGCTTGAATAAGGAAAAAAGGGAGAAAAAGGTAAAAATGACAGAGTTGGTGGAGCAAGAGTGTAGACAAATATGTTTTCAAGGAGGAACATTAGTCACTATTTTCCTAAAATATCATACCAAAACCCGTTGAGCCTACTTCACAAGCCTAGAAAGTCCTAAAGTGATCTTAGTCTAGTTAGTTGAAGGTCTGAGTCATGAGTATAGGGGCAAGCCTATAGTATTAGTCATTGTGCATGAATATCTTTGTAAGAGTGAGTGTTTTTGTTCAGTCCCAAGTTTAAACATGAAATCATCATTGAGTGTCAATTATGGGACTTCTTTCTATGAGGGTACTTGCGTTGCATTGTTAGCACTTGACTTGTTCAGTGATTGTGAGCTGTTGATAGTCCCTTGCTTGTAATAGTTGTGTTGTTAGATGGATCCATTTGCACTGATTTGCTAAATAGCTATGTGATCATATTTTGAAAAGTTGGTGTGGGTATCTAAGTTTGAGATGTATATGATATATGCCAATTGAGTTGAGTTTTGTGTGTTGCTGTATGTCTATATAGATTGAGTTGTCGCTTGAGGGAAAGCAATAATTTTAAGTTGAGGGTATTGATATGTTGCCAAAATACAACACAATGGATACTTAAAACATAAGATTTTGTATGTTCTCAATGCAATATTTATAGGTTTTATGTGTTTTTGTGTTTAGATTTACAGAAATATAGGTTGACAATGATTTAGGGCAAAATTGTAGAAGATTACTGGTTTAAGATGATTTACGAGACCTTTTACGAATTATAGAGCATTCTATGAGTCGTAGAGGTAGTTTCATGACAAATTCTAATGAAGGATGAATTCTGAAGATCAACTCAACGAGACATGCATACGAGTAATATTGATAGGTTTCGTGAAGATTTCCAAAATGGGACAGTTTGACAAAGTTGAAGCCTATGAAAATGTATTATGAGTTATAGATCAATGTATGAGTCATGAAGTTGTGTCATAGAAGAGAAGTCTCTAAAATTTCTCTTAGAAAACCCGTGCTGTCTTCATCATTATGCAAATTTTCGCTGATTGCGAGTAATTTGTTTTCATCTGAACAATGATTTTGGAAGACTTTTTGAACGGACTCAAAGATTTCACCCCTTAGGTAGTCCGCTATATTTTCAAAAGTAGTAGAAGTAGTAGAAGTAGTAGGGTCTATCGGCTGGCGACAGGCCCTTTCTTTTTTCGAAGATTAGTTAGGGCACGAAAGTGGGTGAGCCACTAGGCGAACAAGCTGAGTACCTTTTCTATGGCTAAGAGAAGAATTCTAGGAGCTGACTACGAGCCTTAGAGGACACTATAAGTCATAGAGACCTTTCGTGGAGTTTGTGGACTAGTTTTTCTATTTTATTTAGGAATTAGTTTAAATTACTATAAATAGTACTTTTAGTTTATTGTACAAGTGAGGATGTCATTATTCACTGCTTTTAGGCTTTATACTTGGAGAACTCAATATTTGAGAGAGAAGATTGTGAGAAAACACTTATGGGTAAATTTGATCTTGAAGCTTTTGATTCTCATTCTTCTTTGACTTTCTTGATTTCAATTCAATTAGGTAAGTGTTTAATTATGTTTTCTCAATTCATAATTTCATCTACCCATAGCATGAGTAGCTAAATCCACAACTAGGGTTATGGGAGCCATGAAGAACTAAGTTAGTAAACCCGGGTAATTTACAATTCCTGGAATGGGTAAATGTATGTATTAATTAATTCTCTTTATTTTGCATGTTTTCTAATGATGGCTAGCATTAGAACCCGCCTAGTGTTACTAACTGGACAAAGGTAGTAATGAATAGAAGAAAAGATTGATTAATAGGATTCAATTGATATATTCTCGTCGAATCAACCGAGCTGGGCCAAGGGAGCTTATACTGGGACTTATAGGAAATGGTTAGTATTGCACACACATGGAGATGGGCCAAGTCGCATAGTCAAATTCACCTCTCACCTTTGACAAAAGGGCATGCTGAACTTAAATTACCATCCTGGATACTATACACTAGACAAGAAATGGGTTATCCGCTGATACTAAGTTGAGGAATTGTCACGATCCAAGCCTAGAGCCTAGATGTGACTCAATGAATGGGGAACCCGAAGTGACCCCAAATAAGCCTCTTAACTTGTCATTACACATCATTTGTCACGAAAGCATATAAAAGGCATAAAGAATAAGAATAGGAGCAAAGAGGCTAAGGGGATAGCTTGCATAACATCATAATCAAGAGACAAGGAGTCAATAAAGAAGAGCGTCTTAGTAAATGATAAGATAAACATAGACTAAGGTCCCCGAAGTGGAGGACTCACCAACTAGCTTGAGTAGTATCAAACTAGCCACATAGATGAGGAGGATGATCAACTTGGACTCCGATTTCTACATGGCGATATCATGTAGGCAAAGGTATGCGACAGTACGTTTGAATATACTAAGTATGTAGGATGCAATGCAACAAAAGATAGGCGTTATAATCAAAATGAAGCGCAATAGGCAATAGGCATAATATAACAACATTACATGTATGATCAATGCATAATTAGATCATGCTCATACAGGATATCATATGTGTAGAAGAAAACAAGCTAGCTTTTTAAGGTACAAACCCCTTGGTTGGTTGATGATGGTTTCACCCTATCATCCCGATGGTGAGGTACAAACGCCACACATGGTTGATGATAATTATACCTTATATCCATAGTGGCGAGGTAAAAACCCCTCACATGGTTGATGAGTACAAACTCCCACCTTGGTTGATAAGTACAAACCCCCATCTCGGTTACCCGGGCTCTTGTCCCCTAGGATCAGATATGGTTTGATGCAACACTTTATATAGAGTATATCATATATATAATCTCATTTCATCATCATATAGTTAATCATATCATATCTCATACTTTGTGCCTTCAACTCATCAAGAAAACACATCTAGACATTTTATCAAATACTTATAAGGTGTGTAATGCTACTACAAAACCATGGAATATAGAGATAAAATCATGCAAGAAAATCCATTGTAAAACTATCAATCAAAACCTTGCAACAACATCAAGCGATATACATCAAAACCCCTCCTAAAATCTTACAATAGATAAAAGATTTATAGCTCAAAACATAGCAAAACAGTCATCATAGCTTTGATATAGTTTGCAGTGAATTTCATAATAAGCAAGACCCAGTTATAAATCAACTTTAAATCGTACAATTTGAGTAAAAAGAAGATTGGGTATCATGGGTGAAAGGAACCCATGAAATAAACCCACATGCCTTAGCTTGGAGATAAACTTGGTGAAGATTGGAGATGGATACTTGATAGAACCTTGAAGGAAAACCTTAGTTCCAAATGAGGGTTTGAGACTTGAATTTAGGAGTGAAAATATGGCTAAGTGTTTGAGTTAGTATTAGGAAATGTTTTGGGGTGATATGAGGGTGAAAAATGGCTAAATATAGGTAAAAACATGTTTGGGAACACTTAGGTCTAAGACTTAGAAGTCTTGGATGAAACTAAAAAAAATAGTCACAAAAATATACTGGTGAACGTCGCGGAAGCGGCACTAATGCTCACTGGAAATAGCACTTTGAAAAATTATAATTGCTAATCTTTCGCTCTTAAATTGGGGTTAGACCCTTCTCCACCTAATTTTGGCCCCCTGAACAAGAATATGAAGTTGGATTTTTGACATCGCGCATGGATTTTGAGATATATATAATTTAAAATTTTAGGCATTTCGAGGCACACTTTCGGGCACTTTTTGGGGTCATTTCAATATCTCCCCCTTGGGAACATTCATCCTTGAGTGTAAAAGAGATGTATAAGACAATAGTGATCATAAACATATCATCCCCAATAAGAAAGCAACATTACATTTAAAACACCATTTTCAAAATCTCAACATAAGTGTAAAATCATCATAAACTTGCCAACTTACACATGAATGCATATGAATGACACAAGGGCTGAAATTCTAGACTTGAAATCATATAGGGGTCTTAGAATTGGTACCTTAAGCTTGAGTGGAGTGGAAAAGATATGGATACTGCTTTTGCACATCCACTTCGGCCTCCCAAGTAGCAGTTTCGATTCGTTGGTTCCTCCAAAGGACCTTAATGGATGTCACCTCCTTGTTCCTCAATATCTTTACTTGCCTATCCAAAATCTGAACCGAAACCTCCTCATAAGTCATGTTATCCTCAACAAAACCCACAACATCCAGAGGCACAATAGCATTAGGATCACCAACACATTTTCTCAACATAGAGACATGGAATACCGGATGAACCGAATTCAGATCACTAGGCAACATCAACTCATAAGTTACCTTGCCAACCCTCTTTATCGCCTCATAAGGACCAATGTATCTAGGACTCAACTTCCCCTTTTACCAAAATGGACCACACCTTTCATTCGAGAAACTTTCAAATAGACCCTATCACCCACTTTGAATTCAAGGCCTGTTCTCCTCACATCGGCATAAGATTTTTGATGATTTTGGGCTGTTTTCAACCTTTTCCTAATCATGCTAACCTTCTCAAGAGCCTCCATAACAAGATCCAGTTGCAATAAAGCCACCCCTCCAACCTCAAACCAACCAACCAGTGATCTACAATGTCTCCCATAAAGAGCCCCAAAAGGAGCCATATTGATGCTAGGGTGGTAGATATGTTGTAGGCAAACTCAATCAAAGGAAGATGGTCATCCCAACTACCCCTCAACTCAAGTACATATGCCTTAAGCATATCTTCAAGGGTTTGAATAGTTCTTTCAACTTGGCTATCTGTATGGGGGTGAAAGGTTGTACTAAGGTGAACTTTTGTACTAAGACCCCATTGAAAAGACCTCCAAAAGTGTGAAGTCAATTGCGCACCATGATCCGATATGATGGACAAAGGAACCTCATGCAACCTCACTAACTCATGGATGTACAACCTTGTATACTCTTTAGCCCCATATGTAGTCTTAAATGGTATAAATGTCACGACCCAACCTATGGGCCGTGACTGACACCTGCTTGGGTGCCCAGATCATATAAACATATCAGATTCAGAAAAAGTTACTATTTATTTTATAAAAATTTTGATAGAGTTTCCTCTGCTTTAGTGACTAGCCACCTGAAAAGAAAAGGCCGGCGAGCCAATAGAGATACTGAACATATAAACAGATGCATAAGCGGGCCGACAAGGTCACCGCATCGATCCCGCTGCCTGATAAACATAGTATATATACAGAAAGTACAGACAGGTGGCTAAGTCTCAAATACATAACAGATATACAAAATACACAGACTTTCGGATAGGACCCAAACTCACAGACTGTCCACAGACCTCTAATACCGATAAATCGCATCAACAGATATACAAAATACACAGACTTTCGGATAGGACCCAAACTCACAGACTGTCCACAGACCTCTAATACAGATAAATCGCATCATAGGACAGGACAAGGCTCCCGTCATAATTAAAATAAAAGTAATACAAATGGGTGTACCAAGAGTATCTCTAAAGTAAGAGAGCCCTTCAGACTGCAACAAAGGGCCTAAGCTGGAATCCCGCTATCCTGTATGCCTGACCTACGAGCATGAAACGCAGCCTCCGAAGAGAGGGGGTCAGTACAAAAGACGTACTGAATATGTAAAGCAGGAAGTACATAAAGATACCAGAATATCAAACTGAGCATAGACATAGGATGTACATATAGTCATAAGAATATCAAACTGAACATAGGCATAGAGTTTCCATATGGTTACCAGAATAGCATATAGAACATGGATATAGGTTAATATCTTCGTGCAAACGTACCTTAGGGTTTCAACTTAATTCCAGAGAGTCAAAAAAAGACTTGAAATCTTGTAATATATCAAATGAATATCAAACGGACCGAAAATGATAGCGACCTCCAAGCACGCGCCATACTACAGTATCACACCAGATAGTTTATCCCGACATCTCCGTACACAGATCAGAGGGTAGGATGGTGAGCCGGCATCCCAGTAGTCACAGATCCTACAATAAATGTGGCTTAGAGCCACCCAGATAGAGGGCCCAATCACAGCATTACTCCGTCTAAGCGAAGCCGACCCTTGGGCGAAGCCGACCCCATCGTAACCAACCACCATTGGAAATATATATATATATGTATTATATTAGGCACGACTATAACTGGCCCAGGAATCGGTGAACGAATATATAGAGGCACAAATAGAGGAGAGAAGATATGTATATAAAAGGTCATGTCTCGAATTTAACTTAGTTACAAGCCCACTTTTTTGGGGACAAATTATTTATCAAAATCAAATTATCCATGTGTAGTTCATTACCCAGCTTATTTTCAAATCCTTCCTTATGGTGATGGGTTTGTAGATTTTTGACTCTTTATTGTCAACCATTTATTTATTTAAATTTCAAACTTAACTACATGATCATAATTAGAACACAACCTTACTTGTATAAAATATTCATTTTTGGAAGAACAATACAGTGAGTATATCAATTGATTCCTTTTGGAGGTCATCATAATCTTTACTTTCTAAATTATCCAAAATTGACAACTTGTGCATTTAAACTGACTCACAAGAATTTAGGTTACTGGAGTTCTCAAGAACATAGGCAATACTTAGGATCACATCTAAACAGGAATTATTGAGAATCTGGAAGACTGGAGAATTTTTCATACTTACCATCACTACCATATATACATGATTCGCTTTAAGTTCTTTTTATCATTTCCAAAGTATTTGAACAACGATTGCTTCACACACTTTATTATTAGCAAACTTGAATTATATTGGAATCAAAATAGGGCACTAGGTATATCAAGCCATTTTTATGGTTAACAAAATTTGGAAACCTTTTCTCATATAAGTCAAGTTAGAATTTTGCAAAGATTCCTTCAAAATTTCCATTATTTCATATTCTTGTCATTTGAGACCTTTAGGATGCAAAAAAAGGAGTTAAAGACTTGGTGAACCAATCACGATAATGGCCAACAATTAACCAGAATTGTACTTAGCCTTGTGGTACTCTTAGGAGGCATATTACTTCAAACATGTCTAGATTTATACATACGAAGAATATAGAAATCAAAATCAACATAGATTCTATAATTGACGAGAGTGTACAAAGGACGAGAGTGAATATTGTTCATGATTCATAATTAAAATATCATGCCAAAAATTCAAGATGCTTTACATACGTCTTTCCCTTGATAAAATTAGCCTTACACAACCTCAACTCCAAATTATTTCCTCAAACGTCCAAAGTCTACAAATAACATAACAATGCACGTTAGGACTTTATTAAACTTCTTTGAAACTTTATGTTCTAAACTCTTCTCCAAAATCCTA